>JANDEH010000004.1:56749935-57060691 GCA_024610705.1 Tetragnatha versicolor | reverse complement strand
ATTTTTTCTACTTTCTAAATTTTTGAAATTATTTTTGAAATATTTTTTGATAAAAAAGGATTTTTTATTTTTTAATTTAACCAGATGATCTGAGACCTAAAAAAATTACCCGAATCTGCACATACCTTACAGAATGGCTGCTCCATTCGGACGATGATCTAGCAGTCGAACAAGCCAGAATGAGCTCGCTGTGACATCACGAGCCGGGTGGGATTTACTCCGCTGCTGTAAAATTGATAGCCTGTATAGGAGAGAGGCGACAACTCGGTATAGCGCGGTGATTGGTCTGTAGCGTTTTCTGTTCACCACAGGCGGAGTTGGGTTTTATTCCACATGATTAGCATGGGAGATAGACACGGCATTATACAGATTGGACATTTTTAACTGTGCGGAAGGATGCGCAGAGACGCTTTTAAGCGAGTTGTCGCCTCTCTCGTATACAGGTTCTCGACTGTAAAAGAAAGACGCAAAAACGACTTTTTCGGTTTGCTACGAAAAGTTTTTCGAGAAAACTAATAGGAGGCCTCGAAAACAATCGCTGGAAAAGAATCGGTGGCATCGGGAACAAAAAAATTCATCAGTACTTCAACAGCTAAAAAAAATTTTTTTGGCAGAAAACAGAAAATGTCGCCACGATTCGAACGGCTGCAGCAGCGGTGTAACATGAAAATCGAAAACAGCGAAAAACATGTAAATCGGCCCCGGCGCGAACGTGTCAAGGTAATTATGACAGATTTTAATACAGAAAGCGCCTAACAGAGTGACGTCACGTCACATGTCTCTTGGAAATGTGGGAAACACCGTTTTCATCGAAACACTAGGCTGTAAAAAAAACTAGAGCTCAGTCTTCATGGTCTTTCCACTCTTTCAAAGCGGGATGATAACGTTACAAGCTGTTTCAACTCACAGAGTATAGAGCTTAACAGAGTGTTCATCTCCATAGACGCTAATGGCAGCTTTTTTAACAGGGCTTTTCCCATTGAAAAATTTTAGGCCAGACGGACCCGCCTCCTTTAATACCACGCTATTCCTGCTATACTCTATTCATTTAGAATTGGCGCTTGAGAAATAGTGCTTTCCCCCACGCTAGAAGCGAAACCATAGTTACGCTCTTCACGCAGCCAATCGTAAGCCTTCTTCGTCACTTTGACGAAGATAATTGCTATGGTAACCGATCGGTGGTGGGGAAAAGAAATATTTTCAAGCGCCAGTTCAAAATGAATAGTCTAAGCGGTACAAGACGAAAAAGGGCGAAACACTGCACTTTTTGATGATGCTAAGCCACTTGGTACACTGATTCCGGGGACCATAAGAATGAGTTATCGATCAGGAGTCCGCCTCAATTTCCCTTAGAATTTAAAATATTTCAATTTTTGTGAAATTTTTAAATTCGCGTTTTACACCTTAACTATCACACTTTTCAACATTTAAGGTGACTTTTCTATACAATTTGAGGTCGTAGATTACAAATATGAAGTCGAAAATTTCATAAAAATACTATGATATGTTTTTTTCAAAAAAACTAAATTTTAAAATTTAAAATCTTCAAAAACACAATGTTGAACATAAGTTGGTATCATAAAATTTTTACCAGATATTAAGCTATTTGTAACTGAAAAATATCCAAAATTTCAAAGCTTTACCTTTATTATTGACCGAGACTTTAAATTTGGAAAATTTTCAAAATGGTGGCTATGCTTGATGCGATTACTCATCGAAAACTTCCCATAACTCGGTAAATTATTGTTCAAAATGAATAGTTAAAACCTTTTTTGAAAGACAAGTAATGCCACTACACAATTAAGACATTAAAATAGCAATTAAACCACTTTAAGTTGGTTTTAAATAAACTCTAAGACAGATTAATACTTTACCATGAGAAGCATTTTAAAAGCTTTAAAAATGCTTTCTTGGTGAAAAATTATTCTAAATTTTTCATTAAATGTTCACCCTGATATAAATATGCGACATTAAACCATTTAAAGGAAAATTTTGCCTTACAAGCGTCTGGGTGCAAACGCGAAAATACCTAATAAACGCGCGCTTCAAATAAACTTTTTCTGTCAAAGAATCTCAAAACTTCAAAAACAAAATCACAATCACCAACTTCAGACGCACTGAAACTCCACACACTTCGGGCCATGTATCAAGCTGGACACATTTGGGGTCAAGCTGGCCGAATTATTACCACCTTACCTTCACTAGAAAATTGGGGTTGGAGAAAGAAAGACGATGTGTGGAGCCCTAAATGGCTGACTAAATCAACAATTTGGCTTTCTTGTCGAGAACTTCTAAAATGTGGATGTGAGAAAGAATGTCTCTTAAGGTGTTCCTGCAAATTTTCAGGAATACCATGTACATGTGCCTGAATTGTAGAGGCGAATGCCAAAATTCAGAGGAAAACCTATTTAACCTTTTACGTTAAATTCAAGAATTAAATCAAATACTTTTGAATTTGTGCCAAAAGAATAAATAAAATAATTTGAAACCATTAAAAGGCTATCTAATACCTTTAACTGTTTATATAATTAATGAAATTATTTTCTTAGTGTTGTAATTACCTACTGAAAGTATAGGCAATGTACATGCTTTATTTTTTTTAAAATCTAGCTAATATAGAAAATATACCAATTCTCAAGAGAGGCATACGTATATTACTTCCCGATAATTTTAATTTCTAATAAATGTAAAGATATTGAAACTAATAATAAAGTTGTAGGTAAGTAAACAAGCACTTGAAAATACTATAAGTTTCTACTAAGTTGAAAATACTATTATTCATTATAAGGCTGGTATAATTTAAGTAGTCTTGTTGAAAACTAGCAGGACGCTTACAGTCTCAATTTGTTTTATATACTGATTAAAAACTAAATGCTTAAAGTTTAAATGGTGTTATATATTACCATATAGGAAATGATTAGATGTATTACCCTTACTCGATTTTCAAATACACAACGATTACTAATTGTTAAAAAGTGTTCGGTAAGTTTAAATGTATATAACATATTCTAATATATTATGAATCTCATTGATATTTCATGTTTTAAGGGGATAGGTGACGTTTCTAAATCCCTATATCTCCGTAATGTTAAAAAGGATGATTTTTAAGGTACATTTTTAAAAAATCTACTGAATTAAAGCTCCCAAATTTTTTTCTAAGTATTTCCTGAACTGTATTACATACTTTAACATGAGCGTTTAGGGCTATTGTGTCTGGTTATTTCTTTTAAAAATATTATCTGAATGAACTTAGGTTTTTTTCTCAAAAAGACTGAAATTTCATGATGTTTTATGCTGTAACTTAAGTTTAAAGGACTTTTTTGAGAAACCCCTGTGTTAAAGTATGTAACATAGCGCCATTAATAATGTTACCAAGTTATAAGTTGTCTGCTATAATAGATTTTGAGAAAATGTTCTTTTTATGGTAAAAAATTAAGTTTTGAGAAAAATGGAAATTTAGTAAGAATTTCGCATATTAGCAGTGCATTTATTATTTCCGTAAAAATAATTAAAAATACTTCTAACCCGCGTAGAGTTATAATTTTGGTGTCGTTTGAAGCGTAAAATGCAATACTAAACGGAAATGCAAATTTTTGAAAAATGTGTTTTTTGGTCGAAAGTTGTGTACCTACCATCTTAACGCAGTTGAAAGGTAATTTCTAACCTGAAAAATTGTATTTTAAGCATTTTTTTCCGATACAAAGAAGATTTTTTTAAACTTGAAGTTAAAAGGCTAAAATGTTGTTAGAAGATCATAATATAGAGCAAGATTTTTTACGATTCTTCGTCAGAAAAAGTTTATTTGAAGCGCGCGTTTATTAGGTATTTTCGCATTTGCACCCAGGCGCTTGTAAGGCAAAATTTTCCTTTAAATAGTTTAATGTCGCATATTTATATCAGGGTGAACATTTGATAAAAAATTTAGAATAATTTTTCACCAAGAAAGCATTTTTAAAGCTTTTAAAATGCTTCGCATAGTAAAGTATTAATCTGTCTTAGAGTTTATTTAAAACCAACTTATAGTAGTTTAATTGCAATTTTAATGTCTTAATAGTGTAGTGGCATTACTTGTCTTTCAAAAAGGTTTTAACTATTCATTTTGAACAATAATTTACCGAGTTATGGGAAGTTTTCGATGAGTAATCACATCAAGCATGGCCGCCATTTTGAAAATTTTCCAAATTTAAAGTCTCATATCTCGGTGAATAATAAAGGTAAAGCTTTGAAATTTCGGATATTTTTCAGTTACAAATAGCTTAATATCTGGTAAAAATTTTATGATACCAACTTATGTTCAACATTGTGTTTTTGAAGATTTTAAAATTTAGTTTTTTTGAAAAAAACATATCAAATAGTATTTTTATGAAATTTTCGATTTCATATTTGTAATCTACGACCTCAAATTGAAAAGAAAAGTCACCTTAAATGTTGAAAAGTGTGATAGTTAAGGTGTAAAACGCGAATTTAAAAATTTCACAAAAAGTTAAATATTTTAAATTCTAAGGGAAATTGAGGCGGACTCCTGATCGATAACTCATTCTTATGGTCCCCGGAATCAGTGTAACAAGTGGCTTAGCATCATCAAAAAGTGCAGTGTTTCAACTTGTACCGCTTAGACTGTATAATTCTGTCATTCGCCCACTGAAGCTGTCACTCAAATCCAAATCGCCTATAATCAGTGTTAAAATCAAATCAAATACATTTCGAGTTCTCTGATTGGCTGCTAGTGAACTGAATTATAATATACATGCTGAATTAAATTAATGACCTAAAGAGGAAAACGGCGGCTTGGTATCTCTGTTAAGCTCTCTACTCTGTTTCAACTGAGATAGAAAATAAGCTATTTTTAATTTAAAATATAAAATTTACGGCTTTGAAAGGCAAATTAAAATATTTTTTGGAAGTTTTAAGCTATTCTGAACACATTAAGATTAAAAAAAATTTGATTGCAATTATCCATTAAGATGACTATTTTTTCATTTTGATTACTTAATTTGATAAAAGCAATGAAATTGCAAATATACTATAAAATTACACTATAAAATGTATCGAGGAAAACATTTTAATTCAGCAGAGCTGCTTATGCATTTAAAAAAAATTCAAATACATAATGTTACTTATCTAATCAATATCACACAATATATTAATAAGTAATAATTTACCTCCAAGTCAATCACTATACAAGAGAAACAACCAATCCTTAAGCTAAATAAAATAAAAGACATTTTATTTTTTTTTAAATTTATTATTTTACAGGGCCAATCTTACAGACTTGACAATCTGAAAAAAAAATAATGCAACCGTTATTAAGATAACAATTATAAAATAAATTATAAGTTAATTAAATTAGGTGCTAATTATCACTTTAAGCTAGAATAAAGTAATTAAGGTTTACTCCATCAGACTCAACATCCTATGAAAAATATTTGAACGAATAACGTAAGGATTTAATTTAATTTTTTTTACATTGAGCCTATAATTTTGGTAACTTTTACTTTTTATTCCAATAGCATTCATTTCTATTTTCTATTACTTTTAATTTCAACTTACAAAGTTGTAATTCACATTAATCCTTTAATTTCTAAAATAGGATTGCAAACATAATTTAATTTTTTGAATAGTAACAAAAGAGGTTGTAAAAAAAGCCCATTTAACTGATCTGATATCAAAAAAAGAAAACTGCAAACAAAAAATTAGGTTAAGTGACCCCCCAAGAAAAGTAACAAAAAACAATTTCACAGAAGCTTTTATTACCTGGCCTTCAGCATTTCTCCACCGTCTGTACATGAGTTCCTTAGGAAACTTCTCATTACTCAGCCCTAAGCTAAGACCCTGCCACAATTTGAATCCTTTCTGATCTTTAAGCAAAAAGCCAGAATTATCCAGCTCTACAACAATTTCCTTCCAATCTAATGAAGGTACCTAAAGGAATAAAACAACGATATAATGTTAATGGAACAATTGTTAACTAGCTAATGGTTCAAAATAACTGTCCTAAATATAGGGTCCAACCCTGTTTCTCAACATTTGTTTGAAAAGTTCTGTTCTAACTTTTACATTCAAAAGACGTTTCACTAGGGTGTCTCAAAAAAAACCTTTTTTCGAAAAACCTCGCTCCCCAGGGCTTTTCCCATTCCTTTTGGTCCCAAAAGATAGTGTGTGAAGTTTCAGCCCCCTAAGTTAACTCTAGGGTTTGCCTGTAGAGCCCCAAAGTTTGAAAAAAGTGGAAAAAATTACTAAATTTCAGAATTTTCAAAACATTTATTTTATGAGTTAAACTGGATAAAAATGGTTCACATGTGTTACTTAGGACTTATTTAGATGGGTTATATTTATTTATGTGTAATAATTGTACCCTATAGCCCCTGCAGTTTAAGATTAAAACGTACTACTTAGGGACGTTGCGCTCACCAAAGCTAATAATGCACTACCGGTGGACGAATTGAATTGAATCCGAATTTATTTGAAGGAACTCTCTCAAATGATGCCATTTGGTGCTAAATTGATGTTATAAACTGTAAAAGCTAGTGAAATAACAATGAGGCCCTCCACTGAGCTTTTAATATAAAATCTGATTTTCTTCAAAATTGCTCGTTTCCAGCTGATAAAACCCAAAATTTATACTAAAGAGGGAGTTGTTGTACTTTTTTAGATACCAAACTTTGAAACCTTTATAAGGGTTTCATTTTTAATAAGTAGAACTAAGTTTTAACCGCACAGATCAGAAATGACATAGATATTTCCTATACCAGAAGTGAAAATCGGTTTTCTTTTTTTAAGTTAGGAAAATTACTCCCTTTTAACGTATTAGTGGTAAGTTTTATTATAAAACTTCTTTCTTAACATTTCAACCAAGATTCACACGTATTAAACTATTTTCTTAACTTTAAAAAAAGAAAATCGATTTTAACTTCTGGTATTGGAGATATCCGTATTATTTCCGATCTGTATGGTTTAAAATTAACTTCTACTTATAAAAAATTAAACCCGTATAAAGGTTTCAAAGTTTGGTATCTAAAAAAGTACAACAACCCCCTTTTTTAGTACAAATTTTGGGTTTGATCAGCTGGAAACGAGCAATTTTGAAGAAAATCCCTTTTTACATTATAAGCTCAGTGGAGGGCCTCATTATTGTTATTTCACAAGCTTTTACAGTTTATAATATCAATTTAGCACCAAATGGCATCATTTGAGGGAGTTCCTTCAAATAAATTCGGATTCAATTCAATTCGTCCAACGGTAGTGTATTATAAGCTTTGGTGAGCGCAACGTCCCTAAGTAGTACGTTTTAATCTTAAACTGCAGGGGCTATAGGGTACAATTATTACACATAAATAAATATAACCCATCTAAATAAGTCCTAAGTAACACATTTGAACCATTTTTATCCAGTTTCACTCATAAAATAAATTTTTTGAAAATTCTGAAATTTAGTCAGTTTTTCCACTTTTTTCAAACTTAGGGGCTCTACAGGCAAACCCTAGAGTTAACTTAGGAGGCTGAAACTTCACACACTATCTTTTGGGACCAAAAGGAATGGGAAAAGCCCTGGGGAGCGAGGTTTTTCGAAAAAAGGTTTTTTTGAGACACCCTAACGTTTCACATAAGATAGATAAAGTCTATCCTTTTTAGCAGACCAAATGTTTCTTATGAATGAAAAACTCTTAACTGGAGGAAACTCAATTATTTTTAGTGATGGGCAGGTATCGATACCAAATACTTAAGTACTCGATACCTGAAAGTATCGAGTGTATTCGATACCCAAAAAAGTATCGATACTTTATTGTCATATTTAGTTTTAAATTTTTCAATGAAATAATCTTTAAAATACTTACTGTAGATCAAACACAAAGGTAAAATACAAACTGGTCTCAAATACAAACTGGTGAGTATGTATTTCGATGATGTTGAAATTAGATAACCAATTTTATTTGTAAAGCAAAAAGGAGTAAAAAACTATATTTTAGGCAGGAGCTGTTCATGAAGTTCCATATAAGTTAATAGAATTTGCGTAGAAGGAAGTTTTCTAGAAATATCTCATTTAAAAAAAGTAGAGATAAGAGGATATCTGGAGGGTGCAAAATAAATGTGACATAATTTTCCCATAACTATTGGATAGATCCGTATTGCAATCAGTATAAAAAATTCGGACAGGGTTTAAGTTTTTAAAACTCATCTCTTGACCCAAATTTTAAAATTTCATTCATATTTTTATTTATTAATTTTTTTAGGATTTTATGCATTCCCAAAAAAAGTATCTTAATATGTTATTGCTTTAATAAAATATTATCAGCAAAGTAAAAAGTATTTAATATTAAATTAAGTACTCAGAAGTTTTTAAGCATAGTAATCTTTCTGGCAAAAAGGATTATTTTAAATGTTTAATTCAAAAATTATATTTACTAATTACAATTTTAATGCAAAACGATCGAGTAGGTAATAAGCATGTTTTATTTATTTTGTATTCCCGCTATCTGGCTTTAACTGCGTAGAATTCTAATCAACTAAATTTAATTTTGTTTTGATTCTTTAAGCTTTGAAAATAAGCTATTCAGTAACACGGAAAAAAATTAGTTTATTTTACTTTTGAAGAAATTAATGCTTCATAACACGAATTTCTTCGAAAAATATTGCTAAATCAATAATACTCACCAGTAAAAGATATTGAAAATTAAATTTATATTGTAGTCTAAATCGATAGTAATAATTCACAATAACTTCCCGTATGAGTAGATAAACCAAGCCTTAGTCTCATAAATTTTAATCGAAGGAATGAATTAAAATAAGTTATTTATAAATTATTTAATTAAATAGTGGTGACTTCACTGATTCTGCACAATATATTATTCTTTTTTGATGGATCGGGTTCATTTTTAAAAATTTCAGATCGAGTATGGATAAACCTTAGAAAAAAATGGTCCATTCAGGTATATTTCCCATCTTTGGAAAAAAGTACTCGATACCTAAAAGTACTCGATACCTATAAGCATTCGATACCAAAGTATTCGATACCTATAAGTATTCGATACCAAAGTATTCGATACCTAAAATTATCGATTTTTCCCATCACTAATTACACAGGTCTGCAAAAAAAAACTTTTTTCGAGCTGCTTTGGATATTTCACCTGAACTTTGTTATTTTTGGTGCGCTGAATCCAAAAATGACCTCCATTTTGTCTTGGGACATCACGTTTTTTGACAATTCAGATTTTTAGGTTTTATTGAGAAATGCCTTAAAATTTTGTTAAATTAACTTTTTATACTAAATTTTTTGTTCAAATTTTTTCCACCAAATCTTTTTTTATGTTTTTTGATGTGCTGAATCTAAAACTGAACTCCGTTTTGTCATAAGACTTCACCTTTTTTCACAATTTGAGTAAATATGTCAATTTTTTAAGAAAATAAAAGTTAATATTTAAAAAAATTATTTTTCGACTCAAACTTTATTTGAGAAAAAAATTTTATGATTTTTGGTGAGCTGAATCCAAAAAATACCTCTTTTGATTTTTTAGACACCACATTTTGTAACAAATTGAGCAAATATAGCAACATTTCACATAAAATGTAAGTATACTTAAGAAGTAGATTTTTTAATCCAAATTTTTTTTAAGGTTGTTAGTTTTAAGGTTTTTTTTGTGCCCTGAGTTCAAAAATGGTCTCTGTTTTGCCATAGAATGTCATATGTTTCCTGACAATTTAGGTAAAATTGTAAAATAAGTCATTATTTCAATTTTCATCAAAATAGGTTCATGAAATAAAATTATTGTTACATATTCTTCATGAAAATCATTATATAGCTAAAATAAACTTATTTAATCAATCTAAAGCCAATTTTTCCTCCTCATGAAACTCCCCTTGGTACCTTTACCCTTGTGAGTAGCAAAAAGAAAGTTTCTTTGAACTATACAACAAAAATCCTTCATTATTCCCCGATTAAATCTTCCCTAATATTTTCTTTCCATCTCTATAATGTCCTGATGAGATAGTTTACAATGTGCACCATTCACAGCTCCTAATTTTTAAAACTAAAGGAGCTAGAAATGCATAAAAACTATGAAAAATGGGCAAATTCGAATATTATTTTCCAATTTGTGAAAAATCCTGACGTATAGGATTTTTTTCAATATTTTTTTCGTTATCAGCACACCAAAATACATAGGAAATCGCTAAAATTATTCAAACAGCTTTTTCATTGCAGACCTGTGTTATTTTAGAAATAAATGCTTAAGAAGCACCATGTGCTAAACTACTATACTCAGTTGCAACTTAACTTGAGAGAGCTTGTAGAAATATGCTGAGAGCAACCAAACAAAGTAGTTCACCGTGCGGTGTCACTGGTGTCAGAATTTTGAGTGAATTTAAGAGATTCAATTTTAAAATATGATTAGATTTCAAAATCCACGTAAATTAAGCGTCTTTTCATACCAATTTGCAAAATGTTTAGTATTATTATTTTTTCAAGTGGCGCAGTGCGTAGTAGTACGTTTGTTTGAATAAAACTCGCCAGCCAATAAGATCTCACAAAGCCCAGCAAGCTTTCCTGTTTACTCAGATTTTCCTATGCATGGCCTTGACATCAGGCTCAACTTAATTTGCACTATAGTATAGTTAAAATTGAGATTTTTAAAGAATGAGTCACCATAAATAGCAAGAAATGCAGCCAACCCTAACAATTACACAATTATGTTATAAATGTTTGTAAAACAAGCTGCTTTTAGTTTTTTTAATAGAAAAAACTTCAAATTACCTGATCAAATTTTAAATAAATCTATTAGAAATACTTAATGTGTGATTTAAAATTTCCTTAACTTTTCATGGGATGCCATCCTATTAAGGTGCTCATCCGTAATCCGGCCCCCATGCGCGCAAAAAAACCTATTTCTTGAAGCCCAGCACAATTTCCGCTTACGAAAAAGTACCCTTTCTTTTGATAAAATTTAGAGAAGTCCTGAAAATGCAAATATTTGGGAAAAGAATTCTTTAGGAAGAAGTCCGGCAGCTTTCCCGTTCGTCTTCGGGCACAGTGATTTTCTGCTATAATAAGGAAGTTGCATGTGTCAGATTTTCAAAAACAAACAAGTGTTCCGTATGGTTTTTTGTATGGTAAAATGAAATATCTAGTCAGTTTTTCAAAAAAATGTACAGGTAATTAAATATTTTAATTTAAAAGTCGAGAAAAAAACACGTGACTGAAAACGTTTATTGTTTAAACTACTAGGGGGCTCTGCCCCCTGCTCGCTATCGCTCACCAACCCCCGGAACTGCTTCGCAGTTCTTTGAAGATCGCTTCGCGATCTTAGCGAGCAGAGCTCGCTTGTTTCATTTTAACTATCCAGTAAAACTTGGAACTTGTCTCCTTAGTTACTGATCATTTAATATCAAAACTTTTTATCTCTCTAATAAATAACTTAATTCGGACCATTACTACAAAAATATCAAAATAAAATTGGAACTAAAATATCCTTGTTTTAACTTGTCAATAATTTAATCGAAATATTTTTAAAAAAATATCCAGCAAGTCTACTAATTATCATCAACCATCTTAGAGAAAAAAGCATGCCCTTAAAATCTTTTAAATTTATAAAATGCACGTGTACCTAGTGAATCGTCGGAAATAAAAGAAATCAGACTCGCTTAAAAATCGGCTGTTTCTCTAGTGAACGACCAGAAAGAGATGAAAAAATTGAAACTTTGAATCTTAATAATTCTAAAAGTAATTCGATTTTTTTAAAAAACGAAATGCCAATCGTTTTATAAAAAATAATTGTATGTGTGTTTAAAACATCATAGTTCTACTGTGATTAGTTTTTCTGTTATAACGAAAAAACCGAAAAAGGGTAAAAAATTTCGAAACTTAAGAATTTAATTACTCCAAAAATAATTCGAAATTCGAAAAAAGGGCGACGAGGTGCAAAACTTCATACCTAAGAGTATGTGTCTGCAAAAAATCATGTTTATGCTGTAAATAGATTTTGCTGGGGGCGAACTCGCAGCAGAAAAAAATAATTTTCGACTTTGACATTAAATAACTCCAGAACTAATTATCTAATTAATTAGGTCTGGAAACTGAAATGACCCTCATACGTTTGTCTACCAATGGTCAAAATTTCATAATATTCCTTCAAATAGTTTTTGCGTAGTGATAGTTCAAAGTGTTAAAAAATAAAATTTTCAAAATCAGCGGTGACGGCGGCGGCGGTGACGGCGACGGCGGCGGTGACGGTCACTGTTACTTTTTTTTAATATAGAGAGATAAGATGACGTCAACAATCATACCATCAACTCCATTGCTTTACAACAATGTTTAGTATAAGATGACGTCACAACCAAACTCTTGGCGTTTTCGCGCGCTTTTAAAAAGGGGATTTTTGTTAATTTTTTTGACAATCAAAGAATATCTCGATCGGCCTCAAATTTTGGTTAGTTGCTTATTTTTGCAAGAGGAATCGATTAAAAAAAATCATGCAACTTCCTCATTCAGTTTCTTTCATCTTTTATAATATTTTTACTTGGATTTCAATTGTTAAGGATCAGCAATTAAAATTTACTATCAGGTAATTTACTAACAGTGATATCCGATCTATGGTCCCAATTCTGCTACGCGAAAAGAACCTATATAGATATCATTTAAAATAGTTTGCTATGATTTAGTATTATTAAGAAAATGTTTTTAAGGTAATTTAACATAACTCCTACTGCTAGGGTGTATAATGTACATTAATTTCTCTACTTTATATATTCATTTCAAAGAAATGAACTTGGTGCTTTAAATATAGTGTGAGTTTAACAAGTACCACTGATCCAGAACTCAATATAGTATAATGTAGAAAAAAAACTATTGTACAAAAAGAAAATAATTTACCATTTCTCGAACTACTTGAACAAATACTTCGACATTCCAAGTAGCCTGTTGATTAGAATCTGGTTTATCTTTTTCACCCCACATCATACTGCTGTTTAAGTTCTAAATTAAAAGAGCAAATTTTTACAACTCACAAAAAAAGTTTAATTTATGCCATTTAACATAAGTATTAGGGTGGGCCGAAAAAACTTTTATTTCGAAGTTGTAATAGCGCGGAAAAGTTCCGAATTATACAGACAAAGAAAAAGAAAAAAAAATTTCAAAATCGGTTAATACCTTCCGATCGCGCATAGGCCCCAAAGTTTGACAAAATATGAAAAAAACTTTTTTGCGATTATTTTTTTAACCAAATCAAAGATTAAACTATCAAATATTGTTTCATGATTTTTTAAGTGGAACTAATATAGTTATAGACATAATCTTTCAGGTTCCTTTCTTCTATCACTTTTTTGTTAAATATAATTTTTTAATGTTCATACAAATTTTGTAAAGTTTTCCCTGCATTTTTAAACAGCTAATAACTCTAGAACTATACAACTTAAAAACCTGAAATCAGTCCCATTTTGTTCGTAAATTTTTTGTCGTTGATTTGGTGTGCATCATGAACAAAATGGGACTGATTTCAGGTTTTTAAGTTGTATAGTTCTAGAGTTATTAGCTGTTTAAAAATGCAGGGAAAACTTTACAAAATTTGTATGAACATTAAAAAATTATATTTAACAAAAAAGTGATAGAAGAAAGGAACCTGAAAGATTATGTCTATAACTATATTAGTTCCACATAAAAAATCATGAAACAATATTTGATAGTTTAATCTTTGATTTGGTTAAAAAAATAATCGCAAAAAAGTTTTTTTCATATTTTGTCAAACTTTGGGGCCTATGCGCGATCGGAAGGTATTAACCGATTTTGAAATTTTTTTTTCTTTTTCTTTGTCTGTATAATTCGCAACTTTTCCACGCTATTACAACTTCGAAATAAAAAAATAAGAGTTTTTTCGGCCCACCCTAATAAGTATGCAACAAACCACACATACCTGTATTGGCATGGCATCTGTAAGACCACAGCATGTTCGAGACATCACGGATAAAATACATCATGGTGAAACATCCCGGAGTCCGATTTCCATAACATTTTTCATTCCTCAACACTAAAATAAATACCACCTTTAGTTACAGAACTTATTAGTACAACTATCATGCTAACTATAGGGTGTCGCGAAAAAACCTTTCAATGCAAAAACCGTTAAAAAAAACTCATAGCTCTACGCATGTAATAAATTTGTTTTTTATTGAACGGTTTTTTCGTATATCCTAGGTTGTGTGCTCAGATACTGCCAAAGAAGTCCTGAAGAAGTCCTTATACTGCCCAAGAAGCTTCCTGAAAACCACTTAAAATGTAGCTGAAGAACACTTTTTAGCATACTAAGACTCAAATATTTTTCTTGGGAGGACCCCCGAACCCCCATTTACTTCTTGGATTATGGAATACCTTCGGTCATTTTCTATAGTGAAAAATTGAATGTTTGATACCCCGAGAGGGAGATTGTAAGCCCTGAGCGTAGTAAGGGGTTATGAAGGCTTAGAAAATCAAAATGGAGTATCTAAAAATTAGGTGAAACACTACCTTCTGCGACGTCACCACATCAAGACCGTCTTCACAGTTACCCTTTAGATCCGCGACATGTTCTTTTATAGACCCCCGTGATCCCCTGTCCTCAGCTGGGTACACAAAATCCCATGTTCTTGTGGCTCAGCCTACATAGGAATAACCAAGAGAACTAATACAAGAATCACCGACCCCAAGAGACACTGCAAGCAAAGGACAAACACCTTTGGTACCCTATACTCCGAAACACCAGAAGATCACAGGAGCCAATCAGCGTGGAGCAGGATTCCCGACATCCAATCACCTTCCAGGAAAGAGGGAACCAACCAGAGAGCAGATCTTCCCCTAAAAGATCCAGTAAAGCTAAGCGCTCACTATAGAGACTTCCGTCGTGGCCACTAGAACATAACTGTCACTCGAGAGCAATGCATCTCTATGGTGAGATTCTTGGCAATTGGCCAAGAGTCTCGTCGCTTAATGCGCGCGCTCTAGCATCTTGCAATACCCAGGGTGATAATTTTGTCTTAGTCGCCGTAACGAAAGTCTCTAGTGCGCGCTTAGCCTAACACTCCGAGAACTGTTTCAATCGTAAAGAAGCCGCCACCTTTGAGGCTCCAACTGAAGATGATTGCTGCTGTAAACGCAGTCGAAACGTCTTGTGATTACAAAAATGTGATCTTTTATTATAAAAACCCTTAAAAAATCAGAAAATGCATTGTACGTAAGTATGTATATCAAATCAATATGACCCAAAGTTCTCAAGATGAGTCAAAACACTACTTTTAAGGGTAAAAGCTCCAAACAACTTATGAGGAGTGGAATCCTCATTTGGTCTAATATAGAAGTTCTTATAAAATTAATTAAAACACTACTATTAAAGGCAAATTTACAAAATTTTTCTGAAGTAGGACCCCCACCTCGTGAAACTTTGGTGTTTATTATAACTACACTATTTTTCCTTGAAAATTCTGCCACTTAAATAATGAGCTGTGCTCTTAGGAGGATGCAATTCATAAAGGCCTAAAAATAAGCAAACACGCTATTTTGAGGGGAAGTTTTCCAAAAATTTTTCTGGGGAGAACCCCCAAAACCCTCCAATTTTTTTATAGAGTTGCCAGTGTATACAAAGTTTTGAAATTAAGTTTATTAAAATGAATTTCCAATGTGTATGTTGTATGTAAGAATGCAAGTGATCTAAAACTTGAAGTAAAAGAGCACCCGAAAGAAGGTACCCCAGAAAAAATGTTGGGTATACCTAACGTGACCAGACGTCCCGTTTTGAACGGGACTGTCCCTTTTTAGAGTTAAGAGTCCCGGTGTCCCCGAAACGAACTCTGGGACGCAAAATTGTCCCGTTTTCTGAAAATTCCCGCTTAAAGGAATATATTGACTGTAATAAAGATGCAGAAGTTTTTGACGAATTTTCGTTAATTTTTAACTACATTACATCGCAGAAAGTAACCGAAAGGAATAATATAAATGTTTCCACGAAAACTCGTTGGGTGAAAGTATTTAAACACTTTCAACCTGCATGAAAACCTTTCTATTTTAATTGAATATATTTTATGTTTGCCTGCTAAAAATGCTCCAGTAGAAAGAGCATTTTCTATGATGAACAAATTGTGGTCATCTGAAAAGACCCAGTTACAAATTTCAGTTCTAAAGGCGATGTTGATAATTAAGGTGAATATAAAAAAACGTGCCAAGAGTTTCATTCTTACTTAAATCATCACCAGCTATATTAAAGCAAATTTGTGTTTCTCTGATAAAAATAAATATAACTAAACGTTTCGGGTATATACAGGGTGTCCCATAAATAGTGGGCCACACTTCTAGAGGGGATAGTACACCTAGACGAGTCAGAATCACATAGGAATCGGGGGTCCCAGACCAAATCCCAGGGAGTTAAAAATGGAGCGACACCACAAAACAATTATTGAAATATTCAATCTGTAGAAGAACTACTATTGGTAAAAACTTAATCATGGTCTCAAATTTTGTGGTTTAACATGATCTTTAAAATCATTGTAAAAGTTTTCATTTAAAAAAATTTTTTACTACGAAATAAAGTCAAAAACCACAAAAATATGTGAAAAATCTGCCAAAACTTTATTTTGTATTTAGAAATCCTTTCTTTTGATTTGATAATCTGAAAGATCATAGTTGAAAACCCTTAAGTCCAAAGTTTCACGTAAATACCATCAATATTAAACGCTTGAGATCTAATTAAAGTTTGATTTTTTCTTGCGAAAACAGATCCAGAAAAGAAACGTTGAGGGAAAATCTACGAATTACGGATTGATGCTCACTAAATTTCTCGCCATTATTTGCGATACGAGATTCCTCGCCAACTTTCGCCAACAACAAATCGCCCAAGCTGTCTTGGCGATCTGTAGGAGCTTGGTATGTTTCGCCAAACTGGGAGAGAAAAGAAAGTTAGCGATTATCTATCCGTAACTCGTAGATTCTCCCTGAACGTTCGTTTTCTGGAGCTGTTTTCGTACTCAAAAAACAAACTTTAACAGGATCTCAAGCGTTTAATATTGATGGTATTTACGCGAAACTTTGGACATAAGGGTTTTAAAATATGATCTTTCAGATTATCAAATCAAAAGAAAGGATTTCCAAATACAAAATAAAGTTTTGGCATATTTTTCACATTTTTTGTGGTTTTTTGACTTTTTTTCGTAGAAAAAAATTTTAAAGTGAAAACTTTCAGCATAATTTTAAAAATCATATTAAACCACAAAATTTGAGACCATGATAAAATTTTTACCAATAGTAGTTCTTCTACAAATTGAATTTTTCAATAATTGTTTTAGGGTGTCGCTCCATTTTTAACTCCTTGGGATTTGGTCTGGGACCCCCAAACCCTATGTGATTCTGACTAGTCTAGGTGTCTACTATCCACCCTAGAAGTGTGACCCATTATTTATGGGACACCCTGAATACGTATTTTTTAATTCTTAACTTTTAAGCTAACTGACTTTTTCTGAATAAATAACTTTTAAAAAGTGTTTTTACTGACTACCTGTTAATTAACCTAAATAAACCAATGTCCCGTTTTGAGTCAAAAAATAAATGGTCACATTAGGTATACCTCCCCCAACAAATCACAAATTTATAAAATCCCCCTCCCAATCTAAAATCAAATATAAGCATATACACTATAACCAGTGGCGGCTCAAAGCTAAAACTATAAGGGGTGCTGCTCCGGCGGTACCAAGTTGGCAACGTATTTTAAGCGTTATAATGCCAAATAAATCACTAAAAAAACTTGGAACGTGTTTAAGTATAGCCTTAATTAGATTTGAGTACAAAGTATTAATAACTCTGATTCTGTCTTTAAATTTTAAAATTCAGTGAAAGAATACGAACAAGAAAACAAAATGATAATAGAGCAAACTCATACATTTACTCAATTCGTATTTTTACACTAAAATATCACTGTATTAATTTAAAATTGAAATAAGACAAGTAAATAGCATTATGGTAGAAAAACAAAATCACATAAAGCAAAAACGTCGAAAAAATCAAATAGGAGAGATGGGGAACAATATAAAATTTCGATTTCACAATTAATATTCAAAAACCTGTCACTTACCTATATTTAGCTGATTATTACATCTTGCAAAGATTTCATACATAGTACTATCTCCTAGAAAATGAAACTATATAATATCTACAATGCGAATTTAAATTGTTCGGTATAAAAAGAAATAAAACGTGAATACAAAAAAGTAAACAAAAATCTTTAAGCCAAAACAGGCGGAAGATGTGGGTATAGTGGACACTAGGGTGGAGCGAAAAACTTTTTTTTGGAAATTTAAAACGCCTGAGGTGGGAATAGGTGCCATTTACGATAAAACTAAAAAATTCAAAACATGAGTTCAATCAATTAATATCTTCAGGTTCCACATTCACGTTAAAGTTTCGAAGTTTCGTCAAATTTTATGTAAAAATGGTTATAAATGATTCTCACACAATTTTAGCTCCATTTTCAAACCATAGCTGGTTGATTTTATATTCTTAGGATGTCAAACAACATTTTAAGACCTTCTATGGACCTGAAATGGGAAGAATTTCCAATTTTTCAAGCCCGAAATAAGGGCGCATGGCATTAAAATAGGCTAGCGACCGAAAAAAAATTTTTTGAATATCAGTTCCAAATAGAGCTCAAAAGTTGCGTTTTACCCTCCTCATTCATGAAAAAATAATAAAAAAAATCGTAAAAAATAATTTAAGTTTGTTTTGGCCCTACCATTTGAAAAAATCGATCTTTTGCATAGCGTATAATGGGAAAAGAATTAATCAATCAAATTCAAGTTTTAAATGTTATAAAAGCTTATAGTTACATTAATTAGGTGTCTTAATAGTAAAAAAAAGTATGCACAAGGGTACTGCACTGTGATTTGAGCTAAGCAGTTAAGGCATACAGCTTAGAATCGCCAAATGAGAGAAAAATTAATTTTTGTACTTATTATATTTATTTTTTCAGATAAGAGCATTAAAACTACTTATAATCAGGGCCGTATTTAGGCACGTGACCATGTGCTGTAGCACAGGGCGGCAAAATTTTGGGGGGCGGCAGATTACACCAATTCAAAATGCTACATACTATTATACAGTTTTGAAAAAAAAAGTACCTCACAGTTTTCGCATGAAGGGCCAAAAATGAGTAAATTCCCAGTTTTCTAGGGGCATATTTTCAAAAATTTTATGGGGGGTACCCCCAGACCCCCAAAAGAATTCTTTATGAGAGGGAAAACAGGAAAATTCCAGTATTTCTGAGAAAGGTGAGTTAAATGGTGACAGTCAAAGGGAGTTAAAAGAGTCAAATGGGAGGGGCATTTACTTGAAACAGATATTGAAAAGGGGGCGGCAATAAATCGATATGCACAGGGCGGCAAAAACCCTTAATACGGGCCTGCTTATAATATACCCTAAATTTTCTCTAATTATATCTAACACTAATCATAACCTTTTATTTGATAGTTCGGCCCTTTAAATTTGAAAACTTTTTATAAAAAGTGGTAGTTCAGGTTAAAGTTTGGAATAAAATGCCTATATTGCAATATACCGTTTTTTTCGTACGTTTTCTATAAAAATATCAACCTTAGTGTTTTAAAAGCATTTTATGGAAACAAGAATGTGTATTACAGACTAAATAAAATATTCGAACTTTAAATTTATAAATTTTGGGGTTTTCAAGTTTTTTTCATCCAAATTTGCAATTTTAGGCTGTTAACTTGATTTAAAAAAATTTAATACAGAACTCAAAAGTATTATTGACTATTAAGACACCAAATTAATGTAACTACAAGCTTTTATATCAATTAAAACTTGAATTTGATTGATTAAGACTTTTCCCATTATACGCTATGCAAAAGATCAATTTTTTCAAATGGAAGGGCCAAAACAAACTTAAATTATTTTTTACGAATTTTTTTATTATTTTTCCATGAATGAGGAGGGTAAAACGCAACTTTTGAGCTCTATTTGACACCGATATTCTAAATTCTGTTTTTCGGTCGCTAGCCTATTTTAATAGCACGCGCCCTTATTTCGGGCTTGAAAAATTGGAAATTCCCCCCATTTCAGATCCATAGAAGGTCTTAAAATGTTGTTTGACATCCTAAGAATATAAACTCAACCAGCTATGGTTTGAAAAGGGAGCTAAAATTGTGTGGGAATCATTTATATCCATTTTTACGTAAAATTTGATGAAACTTCGAAACTTCAACGTGAATGTGGAACCTGAAGATATTAATTGATCGAACTCAAGTTTTGAATTTTTAAGTTTTATCGTAAATGGCACCTATTCCCACCTCAGGCGTTTTCAATTTTCAAAGTTGGTCATTTTTGGCTAGTTTCGCTCCACCCTAGTGGACACTGTACCAATAGTGGCCACATAGCTGATTAATTTTAAATAGAACGAGTTATAGAGGCATCGAACAGCGTCAAAATTCATAGGCATAGTAGATTGTGCAATCAGGTAAGCTGATAAATTACCACCGATACCACAGATCAGCATGGGAAGGATATTTAAATATTTGAAAATAACAACATCGGCCGAGTGACTGAAATTTAATTTTGCTTATTGAATCGCGTAAGGAAACGGGTAAGTCGGAACTGATTTTTTCGTATTTATTACCGCTTGATTGACTTTTAAATTTATATCAAGATAAATAAGAGTGTATAAAATAATACTGAACAAAATTTATTTGAAAATGTTGACTTTACGAGGATTTATGGGGGTGTCCACTTTACCAACACATAATCTTAGATTTTCCAATAGTGGCCACCGCCAATGGCTTCTAATAGAAACATAAATAATACTTAATTTGAATCAATTTTTCTTCATAAACTGTTGGCTGTGGCTTCGGGAACCAATGTTTCTAAAACATTGAATTACATGCTAAATTCCTCTCAAATCAGCTACAGCGTAGGCTTTGGGCTGAAAACTATCAAGTCTTTTTTAAAAAAAGCTAATTTGATTGAATCTAAAATACATTTCGTTGGGAAGGAAGATTTAAATAGAACTAGACGACTATACCATGAAAACCCCCTAAATTTCATGCATAAACCCCTCATATCGGCAGAAAAAGACAGGTGTCCACTATTGATGCAAGAGGTGTCCACCATAGAAGCAACAGCTTCATCTATGTGGCCACTATAGATGCAATTTGGAGTACTTTTAAAAAATTAATTAAAAATACATTGCCCAATCTAATTAAAGTTTTTAATGGTAAAATCGAAAGAAGATCCAATTAACCTAAAAATAGGATGATAACCGTTTAGAAGCAAATAGATTGGTATTAAGAATTTAAGCAAAAATTTTCCTTAAAGTGTCCACTATACCCACATTTACCTTAGCCAATGTGATTTATTAGTAGTAGAAATCGTTTATTTTTCTTCTTCCTCACAGCTCTCTCAAGAGAAAAAGCTATCATTCTTTTGGTCGGGGCTGCTGAAAAGCAGCCCCTTTTCTCCTAACAGATTCGCATGCTAAATTCTTGATATTTTGATTTGATATGGTAGAGCTAGTTTTATACCACGATTGGTATATCTGCGGGGGCTGATCGACCCGGAAAGAAATCTGTTGGCGAGACGGCATGGCAGAGAATTATTAATTGAAAAAGGATTATAAACAGTGGCGGCTCGAAGGTAAAATTATAAGGGGTGCTGCTCAGGCGGTACCAAGTTAGCAACGCATTTTAAGTGATATAATGCCAAATAGTATTTCTATTAAAAACTTGGAAAAAATCAAATAGAAATGATGGGAACAATATAAAATTTCGATTGCATTAAAAACTGTCTCTTACCTTTATTTAGCTGATTATTACGAAGATGAAGATTATCAAGCGAAAATGAACTATTATCTACATTTCAAATTCAATTTGTTCATCATAAATAGAAATAAAAACCTGGCTACAAAAAAGTAAACATAAATCTTTAACTTGCGGAAACATCCGACGGAAAATATTTTTTTCACTCTGTCGAAAAGAAAAAAAGAAGCTATAAATAAAAAATTTAAACAGTGTTGGAGTGAGGAAAGCTAAAAAGCCGTGATTTATTAGTAGAAATCATATTTTTCTTCTTCCCGCAGTTTTTTTTCACAGCTCTCTCAAAAGAAAAAGCTATCATTCTTTTGGTCAGGGCTGCTCAAAAGCAGCCCCTTTTCTCCTAACAGATTCGCATGCTAAATTCTTGATATTTTGATTTGATATGATAGAGCTAGGGTTTTATATCACGATTGGTATATCTGCGGGGGCTGATCGACCCGGAAAGAAATCTGCGAGACGGCATAGCAGAGACTTATTAATTGATAAAAAAGGATTATTAAGTACAAAGATTAAAGGGGGAAATGGATAATTTTTTACATATTGTAAAGCAAATAAAAATTGGAATTTCGGGAAATTTTGGTCGGGGTGCTGCAGCCCCGCAGCCCCTATGGACGAGCCGCCACTGCTGAAGCAAAAATTTTTAGTGGCTCTTTAAAAACTGGGAAATTTTGAAAATTGTAACTTTAGGATCTTCTGTTTAAATAGGTTGCCGACCCCTGACCTAGACCACGGCACAACAACCCGGAAAACCCTTAATATTATGTTTGTTGATAACATTCTTACCCCCAAAAATCAAATCCTGGATCCGCACTGCTTCAAATTAAAATTAGACATACCAACAGGGCTTCTACTGAATATTATTGCCTAAAGTAAGCAAATGGACAGTGAGATAGAAAATTACAATTCACTGTTTTAAATATAGCAGCAAAGTGAACATTAACTTATTGGACACCATAATTTATGCACGTATAACGAGCAAAAATAAATCAAACTTTGAATGATTAAATAAGTTTTTAAAATATGTAAACATACTTGCTTTGCCTAAAAGCCCCTCAATTCAAATGCAATGAAACAAAAAACAGAGGGAAAAGTAGGTATTGATATTTTTGGTGTTTAAAATCATTACCTCCTTTTTCTCGTCAGGAAGGGAAAAAAACAAGAACAAAAAAGCTAAAAGGAGTATTTAATACAATTTCAGTTTAAAACTCAAAACTATAAATACCTTTTTAACATCACTATTAACAATATTTTCATCAAAAATTTTAATACTTCAATATCAAATGTTTTGCAGGGATGTGATTAACCAAAAAGCAAAATAGAGGAAACCCAAAATTTAATGTAGTAAAGAAACATTCAAAGTTTTATAAAACCACAGATTAATACAACTAACTTTAAGGTTAGATGGAGACTCTTCAGTGGCAGCCGAAGTAAACATTTGGAATTTTGAAAAATCAGAACAAGAACAAGTGGGCGTTTCGTCCTTGCCACGTGGCAGTCGGCAAACAGCCGAAAGCCATGTTGCAACTTGCAACTGCCAGACACAAACAAAGATCACAAGAGGAGTACAAGTAAAACTTTGAATGTTTCTTTACTATATCACTAGCTTACTATATACTAGCTTCAAAATGATCCATCAGTAAAAGTTAACAACTAAGAAAATCCTTACTAAAATCGATAAAAACGCGATTTGAGAGGTAACCAAGAGGCTTATTAGGCTCCTCTGACCTTAGTTTTTTCTGCATAGCAATTACGATTAAAAAAGCCACCTTGGACTAGGTGCCGGAAAAACAGTACTTACGAGAAAAATCGCTATCCTAAACGTCAAAATCGAAATATCAAAACGTCGATCTTAAACACCGAACATTGATGGCTTCTAACCACTGTTAAGTGGTTTTTTTCACATTGCACTAATATCGCATGAAGCCAACTTTAACTTGGCACCCGCGGCCGTCCATGAAAGAAGTGTGCTCGTGCGCTGCGCACACTGAAACCGTTAAAAATATTTATAAAGTCGCCTCTGAAGTCAAAATTAGTCGCTTTTCATAGGGTTTTTTACGGAAAAAGTCGCCTTTAGCTGAAATTAGTATAATTTAATAAATTTTTATTAGTATTAGTATCCTTTTAGTCGCCAGTAGTAGCCCTGTTCAGAGCGGCGATGGGTGCTAGTCAACCTCCCGAAAGGGGCGATGGTCCACAAACGGTTGGGAACCACTGCTCTAAAATAACAATCGCCTTTTAATAAAACCCCCCGAAAATCTTTTAATTATCTAAAAATTCTAGAATAAAAATACATAAAGTTTCATTTTTGGAATACAAATCCAATACTTTTTCTTCAAAAATGTAAATAAAAATCAAAACTAACAATTTCAAGACGCATTTTGGTGATATCTTTGAAAAAGTTAATATTGAGCTACAAATAATGACGCTTAATATTTTTTAGGATTAACAATAATATTGCGTGGTGTGCTCGTGTGCTTACTGAAAAAAAATTAAATCAAGCCCTAATGACACACAAACGCAACCGCCTATACCTCTAATTGTATAAATAATTTAAAACGCAAAAATACGAACCCATCTTCATCCACGCCTCTTCACGGACTTCATTAGGACACGGACAGAGGGGGTGTATCTGAACGCCATCGGTCAAAATCAGCGAATGACATCTTGAGTCCACCAGCTGGCGAAGCTTGCTTTTAATCATCAAGCATCAACACCCGAAACTGCTTTTATGTTGTTATTAGAAAGGTTGAAATTACAGTTAAAATTTACACCAGCAGAGCAGGGGCTGGAATTTAAATATCGCTCGAATTAAACAACAATTAACAGCACACAGACAATAAGAGACAGACCGGTCAATGGGCGGCCTACGACACGAACGCCCTCAACCCGCGGTACCTGCACTAAAACTGTGGTTACAGTTAAGCTTTTAGGTCTGGCAACCAGGGCCGTGTTGTGGAAAAATTGCGCCTGGGGCGGATGGCTTTTTTGGCGCCCCCTCTTCCAATAAAAAAATAAATTTGATAACAAAAAAAGTGTTTTGGCACAAATTTGGCGCCCCCCTGAACACGTTCATCGTGGTTCCGTTCGAAAGTATTGAATAATCTACGAAGTCCAACACTAAAATAATTTTAAATTGCAAAATACTACAATAATCAATTGCAAAAAAAAAAGAGTTCTGACACAAATTTGGCGCCCCTCTTGAATACCTGAATACGGCGCCCGGGGCGGACGCACCCTTGGCCCCCCCCTTAACACGGCCCTGCTGGCAACCATGGAGACGTTTTGCGAAGACGTAATCCATCGACCATATGATCACCAGGATCGCGATCCTTGGCGATCACATAAGCCCATTAAATGGTTTTTAAAATTAAAAAATATCTTTTTTTTTTCAGCAATTTTTTTAAATTTGCTATTATAATAGAAAATTAAATCATTAAGGTTTGTTCATCAACAAAATTTCGTGATCGCATATGATGAAAAACTTGATTGTAAAAATACAAGCTTAAATATAAAGTAATCAAGAATCACACAAGTAAATAATGAATCTAAATTATTTTATTAAATCTCATATTTCAATAACTTCAAATATTTGTTATAATCCCTTGGCCTTTTAAGACAAACATGATGTGTAAATGAAGTTGCAATCCTCGTGAATCTAAACGAACACATCTTTTGCAAATACGAATCCCAGATCCCAGGCACATACTAGTATAATATTAGTATACATTTTCATCTGAATTTAATACATATGCCTATAATTAACGCGAATTATACTGAATTCTATCAGGCTTAGAAATCAAGTTCAAGAATGCAACACAGATTTTCCAATACATTGCAAAATAGAGAAGAAACGAGATAAAATGTGTCTTAATGCAATAAGACACTGCTAAAATGATTTATAAATCTTGAAAACAATTTAAAAGAGTACAATTAAATGATTTACACAAACTTCATGTTTACTTTCGAAATTGAATATTGCAAGTTTCGTCAACAAAAAAATGCATAAGGATTTAGATTAAAAAATATTAAATTAATCGATTAATGCCGGTACCGCTTGTCGCAGGCGCCACTTGAGCTCTCTGGATAATCCCCGCCTATTGACCGGTCTGTCTCTTATTGTCTGTGTAACAGCAATTCCAGTTAAAGAAAGAGATTGATAATTGAAAAAAGTTTAGTTTTAAATCTTAACTTTAAATTTATTGGATTTGGATTTTGGTAACTTATATTATCCGATCTGTGTGCTTGATCACAAGGATCCGCTTATAAACCTTCGTCACAAATTTTACTGACACAGAGAGGGAATCCAGGGCAAGGCCGGAATCGAACCGTCGACGGGTACAGCACGCAGGCTGCTAGCGCGGTGGGCAGTATTTAAATTTATTAATTTGATTACTTCATTTAAAATAGATTATGGACTTTAGCACGACAAAAGAATTGTAGCGCCGCCCGGGGGGCAATTAGACACTGCTACCGGTGACGTGACTGGTAGCGGAAGAGGTTGTGTCTCGATGACGTGCCTAAAGGCTCATTCACACTGTTTCACTTTCACTTTTCATTATCGAGGAAACACCCAAAATGAAAGGGTGTGAATGTCGTTTTCATCAGAAGTGAAAATGAAAAATGTGTACACTAGTCTTTCACAGGAAGGAATCACTGCGATGAACAGTGAAAGTGAAACAGTGTGAATGAGCCTTTTTAGCTTCCGCTGTTATTAGTTAGTAAATCAGGTTTTATGGGGGAAAATCAAGTAAAAAGGGAAATGTAGATTGGATAGACATCTTCTCAGCTATTTCGGTAGCAAATAATATTTATAAAGGTTAAGAGATCTTTAACAAAAATAAAGATTAAAATATTAAAAGTAACAAGTATTTTTCATTGGATTTTCTTCCATCCCTATACTTTAAAATGAATCTCAACATCTCTATTGAGAGAACTATCTTTCAAATAAAAGCTAGTATGACTGTAAAGGCGGCTTTAGACCACCCGGTTTGCGACAGCGATTCCGCGGTTTTCGGGAATTTTGACAACCGCAGTAACTCAGCGACCTCTCGAAAGATGGCGCTGTTCAATTGAGGGAAGCGGGTCATTTTTTAGTCGCGAACCGGATGTCGCAGAATCGCTGTCGCGAACCGGTTGGTCTAAAGTCGCCTTAAGATAAGAGACATAAATAAAAAACCTTTATTTTATCCAAACAATCAAGTTTGCTCATTCTGCACCCGCGAGGAAAATCAAGATGTATATCACCTATTTAGTACCTGCCCAACTTTCTTATACTACAGACAAAAATATCTCCTTGGGTATGTTGGCGGGGGAAATTTTTCTCAAACTAACTTTCCCAAACAAGGGGGCTATCGCCCCCTGCTCGCTATCGCTCTCCAACCCCCGGGAACTGCTGACGCAGTTCTCCTAGGATTGCTTCGCAATCCTGTGCTCGCTACGCTCGCTCGCCATACGCTGGTACCCAGGTCAAAATTTTATGCTAGAACTAGCAAAGAAATATGCTAGTTTTTGCTAGGTTTTGCTTGATATATTTGTGTTTGACAGGGGTTAATCTAAAATCCAATAATTAAATAAAGGTTCACAAACGAAATTTCTTTATTCTTCTTTAAAAAAATAATTAGAAAGCAAGTAACAGCAGCATAAGTAAAACTTAGGCATCATTAAAATCAATCAAAATTCACAAAAAATTTATTGAACTATTTAGGGTTTAATACTTTCAAAAAATATACGCATACCATGCAAAAATATAGCTGGAGGTAACAGAGTAAAAAGAAAATTGTGGGGTTGGGCTTGGGCTAGGCCATCCCCCCACTTTTAGTTCACCCACTTCTACCACTGCCCCTACCACATCAACAGCGAGATGGAAAGATCCATGGACGGTGGGTGGATTTATGAAGGGTCTTGCACAATGCCCCCCCAAAAAAATTCAGGAAATTTATCCATTTTCTTATATTTTTGTATATTTTCGGCTATTTTATTATTGGTCTATTGGAAAGTCTTTCCCAACAGGTAATAAGTGGTAAATCATGTTTCCGTTTCCAAAACCATCTGAAACAGCCACTAAAAGTGTCAGTTTTCCCCCAAGTTCCTACTGTGTTTCCCGGTGGGATGCTCGCCAATGGAAAGAAGAATTCTATCAATTGGATAGTAGTTCAAATATAATTTTTCCTAACATAATCTTATAAAAGAAAATCATCGGTGAAGACATTTTTCAAATCCGATCGTTAAATAACCCTTTATGCCCCAAATTATTTTCCTCATCCTCATCCAAAATATGTCTAGTTTACGTAACTGCAATTATAAGTTAACTAAATTTGGCCTTAGTTCCCAATTAGATAGTGCTGGTTTTCATTCTAAAAAATGGTTATTTGCAAAAGAAACTTCCTTCAAAAGTGCATTCACTTGATATGCAAAAAGCTCAGTATTTTTTTTAAGGGGAGATCCAAGTTGTTCTACAATTTACGTTCAAGATTTATCTCCTGTACAATAGATTCTTCATAAGATTTACAGTGTTAATTTTAATTTATTCAGTTGACATATGTATCATAAATCATTTGCCATATATAAAATCTCCATACATGTTCTTTTTGTATATAATAATTTATTTTTGCATGAAATAATTCAATAAAGTGTGTATGGTGAGGATATTACATAAGGACTTAGAAATGTCCATTACAAGGGCATGTCTTTATCTATCCAGATAAAACCTTTGGGAACTGAACCAGGTGACATTTCAGAAATACTTCTTAAAATGTTAGTTTATTATTTAGGTAGTCGAGGTTCTCCATCTTACACAGCATTAGGTATGTAAAGATTTCAACATTTGTGATTTGAGAGAAGTAGTACTTTGTTTCCCATTTTCCCGAAGTTCATTAACTAAATGTAACGTTTGAAATTTAGGCTGCAAATAAATCAGGATTTTTAAAAATTTTATCCGAATGAAATATCTTTTTGTAGTATATTCGGGCATTGTATGACGGTTTCGCGTGAATTAAAAAAAGAGCCCTCACTATCTTGTAAAACTTAAAATATTTTAAAAACCTTTATCCCTTTGAGTATAAGATTTGGTGTGCGTGGATTTTCGGGAAACATAAATAAAAAAAGTATGTTTAAGATGTTTTGGTACGAGAAGCGCTTACTAAAAATTATTTAAAAATAAGGGTTCGTTAATCTTACCTATTTAGAAATTCTCATCATTTTTTCCAGCAAAGCAGAGGTAGAAAAATCCTTCCAAGATGAAAACAAAAAAATATCAGATAATTACATTTTTGTTGATTGTCAAGGATATAAAATAATTAACATTTGCACAATCATTTCGAAATCATCCCTACTTTTTTGTCAGAGTAAACTGGAGGAATATTACAGATAATTAAAGTTTTATTGGTTGCCATGGGAAATTTTTCAATTCTCAACTTGGTAAGATGTCGGTAAGCATTCCAAACATGGGATTGCCGACTTCTCTGCAATCGAGAAATATGCGTTGTAAAGGAAGTAACGATACTACTAGTAGCAGAACAGTTATTTTTTTCAGAGCAGAATAGAGTTTAAAACCTTATTCAAATAAAAAAAACATCAGAGATAACTTAATTTATCATAGGTTACCATAACTTTACTACACTGTAAGAAATTACGGCACTTTAGACAAAAAAGTGGTGGAAAGAAATAACCTCAATATCATTGAGGGATGTTTACGTTTACACAGGGATACGGAGGGACCTCCCACCGAGACTAGGTGGGAGTAGAGAGCCTGTATAAGAGAGAGAGGCGACAACTCGCTTAAAAGCGTCTCTGCGCATCCAGTTCTGTCCAAACTGTATCATGCCGCTTGTCTCGCGTCCCATGCTAATCCAATGGAGGGAACCGCGTGTGGCGAACAGAAAACCTGTTTACCGATCTGCTTGCGCTATACTGAGTTGTCGCCTCTCTCTCGTATACATGCTCTCTAGGTGGGAGGTCTCTTATAATCTCGGAGTTAGTGGCAAGTCAGACCTAGCGACCATAAGACGTGACAGCAATCAATCAAAGAGGGGAAAAAGCATGGGGTTCATTCTCCATGCTTTTTTTATGGAGATTGATTGCAGTAGCGACTATAAGCCGCGCAGTGTGTTTTGAGCCTTTACGTCTCTCAAGTGTGCATCTAGAGTTTTATGATGGCCTCGACGACGAGCCTTCGGGCATTGAGGGGAGATTAGAATCTCCCCCATCTCTTTGTGGGGTTAGGTGAGGTCATCAATTAGCGAACAAAAGAGTTCCCCTCCTCTGAAGAAGTTGATAAGGGAAACCCCCCTAACCACACAAAGAGATGGGGGAGATTCTAATCTCCCCTCAATGCCCGAAGGCTCGTCGTCGAGGCCATCATAAAACTCTAGATGCACGCATAGAGGCAACTTCTTCCCTCCACTTTTCGGTGTAAAGTACCGTATTTTTTCAGTGTAATACCACACACCATTTCGAAATCATCACATTTTTTAACGGATTTCAGACATCACTAAAAACTAAAGATGCGATCCCTAACGCTCGTGCTGACGCTGACCTTACTAGCCGGCCTCTGCCACGCCGTTTACGAGCGCTGTCCCACGACGCCCATCAAGCCCTGCACCTGCCAGACCTACCTGAACGGCGCCTGCATCATCACCTGCAGCCTGGCCACCCAGGCCGACCTCCAGCGACTGGCCGACATCCCTGACCTCTGCGGCGGCCACGTGCACTTTGTCCTGGTGCACAGCAAGGTGGAAGGCATCCCGGCTGGGCTGTGGAAGAAGCTGCTGAGTTCCGTTACCGTCGACGTCAACATCAAGCATTCCGGAGTGCGAGGGCTGGTGGCCGGGGACGGGGAGGTCATATTACCGAAGACCTCGACGCCTGGCGAGGCCATCATCAAGGTGGATCATACCAAGGTGGAGAAGTGGGATTGGAGGCAGCTGAGCAATATGTATACTGGTGGGTATAATGCAATGTTAAAAAAATACGGCACTTTCCACAAAAAAGTGGTGGGAAGAAGTTGCCTTGATATCATTGAGGGCCGGATGCAGCTACGTTCTGTAACGATTCAAGGAACCGTAGAAACGTTCTAGGGAACCGTATATCGTCACGTTTTTAAAAACGCCTTCTCCTGACCAGGCGTTCAACGACGATCGGGGCGGTACTTCCGATCGTTCTGTGCACGCGCACAAAGTGGAGAAGGCGCGGGCCACTCAGGATGGCAGTGGATCACGTGGTTAAGACCACGTGGGACTATGGGCTGGGGCGAAGATTTCCTATCTTGAAGAGTATTTACCGGTTTGAACGACGACGCGTCGCCGCAGAACGTAGCTGCATCCGGCCCTGAGGGATGCAACTCTGCGATCAGGAGACACTTCCCGGTGGCAGGTCCCATTCAGTTGGAAGGTTCCTCCGTATCTCGGTGTAAGCATCCCTCAAGGATATTGAAGCAACTTCTTTCCACCATATTTTAGTGTAAAGTGCCGTATTTTTTTACAGTGTGATTGGGGACTTGCTCTGGCTGGAACGCTCAGGAATCTCCGTGATTCCACCTCCCAACAATTCGCTGGTTCCCAACTCAATTAAATTAGCAGATCTCTAAGGCTAAGCGTGCACTAGAGTCTTTTGTCATTGCGACTGGGACAAAATTATCACCTGGGCTATTGCAAGAAGCTAGAGCGCGCGCATTAGGCGACGAGACTGTTGGCCGATTGCCAAGAATCTCACTATAGAGATGAAGAGATGTATTGCTCTCGAGTGACAGTTATGTTCTAGTCCTAGTCGCCGCGACAGAAGTCTCTAGTGCGCGCTTAGCCTTAGCCTTAAGTATCCTCCATCACGGACCAACCTTACTCTGCTATTGCTCATTGGCTAACTGTTCTTCAGCATCATTTCACTCTTCATTATTTCTTTACCCTTTAAATTCTTTGTGCTCTTCAGCATCCAGCACCCTTTTATTCTTGGTCCTTTCTCTGCATTACAGCAACCCTTTGCTCTTGAGCCACTTTCTCCTTTTTACTATACCTTTACATTGGTAGCTTCAGAAACTTTTCGCTTCTGAGCAACTTTTTACCCATCTCTATGCCTATGCCATTCAACATCTCTTTGCTTTTTAGCCCTTTTCTACAGCATTCCTCTGCGATTCAGCATTTGTGACCTTGATGCCTTTCAATACACTTTAATTCATACCCTTTAAGCATACCTTCAATTTTTCTAGATGAACCCTAATTTTTAAGAAGTGCCGAAGCACCACCACCTATTAGACCACTTTTAATGATTTCACGGACCACCAAACCACTTATGGTCCACAGACTCCCGGTTGGAAACCACTGCTATGTGCTACATTTAAATTTCTCATAGTGGCATTCCTCAATCCTCAAGTCTCTTTGCCCATCCTAATTTCCTATATTATTTCTATCCTATATTATCCTAATTAATGTATCACATCTTCCTTATCCTAAACTCTATTCTAATACATCTCGTCCTCACTTTTATTCTCCTATAGACATTTTCCCCATCTTCCCCTGTCCTTTTACTTTTTATAACTATTTTAAATTATAAAATCATGCCCTAGTTTAGTTCTAAAAACCAAACTAGGGCAACCTGGATAACTGTACTTCCATCTTATGGACTGCAGTTTGGGGTCCTACGGGTCACGATATTCTTTGGACTTTAGTCTAGCTATAGCAGTAAAGGCCCTAAAAGAATTTTCTGGCTGCGGGTGGCCCGGTGGAGGAAGTTCTCAGTCAGGTTGTCCTAACCTTATTTTTTTTCATTCTTGATAACTATAAAGTATCTAATTCTAAATCATGGGTAGTTTGAATATTCACATTTACCCCTTGAACCCCTTATCCGAAATAAGATAAAAGTAAATTATAACTTTTTTTAATTTAAAGTTTTGTACTATTCGTACTTTTCGGTGGTCTATTCAGCTTAGAATCACACGAATTGCACTCATTTAACACATAGAGCATACACTTAAATTATTTTTAGATAAAATGTGAAAGTAATGGATAATATCTGATCTTTTCAAGATGGCGAACTCACTATTGTCATTGACGATACTCCCCTGGAGGCTCTCGACGCCGATTTCTCCGAAATAGCAGGAGGTAAAGTCCACAAAATCAACATCGACAGTGCTGATCTGAGTTCCGTTCGGGATGACCAGTTTGCCTCTTTCGACTACCTCAACTCTCTGTCATTGCAAAACAACAAGCTGACTTCGGTTTCTAGGTCCATGATTGCCAGGCCGGCCAAAAACCTCCAGTTTCTTCATTTGAAGTATATTTCGTTTTTCAATGTTTAATAGGTTGCTTCACATCTTTTTCTATATGCATTTTCTGTCACTTTCATTATAGTATTAATAGTCATCTTCGTAGAAAGATTACTGGATTAAAATTTTAATGGCTTGGGGGGTTACCTTACAAAATATATGAAAAATATTTTGAAAGCTTAGCATATTAATACATATTGATCCTACATCTTTTTTTTAACTCTGAAACATTTAGGTTAGGTTATTGCTTTATGCCGCAAGAATCCATAATCATTTAGGAGTTTTGACACCCGATTGGGATAAATTTGAGTAATTAATTTTACAAAGGTTTCATTGACAGAACTCTTAAGACACATTTCCCTCTAACTAAATTACAACTAACGAAAACTAAATTAATACTATATCTTATGCATTTTGTGAGTTAATTATGTCCATTGACTTTATAAAATACTTTTAAAGTTTGTTTGTTTGTTTGTTTGGAGACATACATTTTCAGGTCTGTGTGCTTGATCTCAAGGATCCGCTTATAAACCCTCGTCAATTAAGACAACACAAATAGAATTTTACTGACACATAGAGAGAGAGAAAATACACCCAGGGCTAGGCCGGAATCGAACCGACGACGGTACAGCGCGCAGGCTGCTAGCGTGGTGGGCAGCGAGTAAACCAACCAGGCTAATCCGTCCCCTTTTTTAAAGTTATGTCACTATGTAGCACTATTATACCTGAAATATTCCAATTTTTCAAAAATTAAACCTCCACATTTATCAACCGTTTAATTCTAATAAAATTGTAGTATCTACTGTTGTACTGGATTATATAGTTTGTTCAATTTATCTTAATAGCGTCTAAGACAGTAAATTTTTTTGTCAAATTTTGAAAACCCTAAGTAAAGCTATCAAAAGTATATATCTACTCAATGGGATCGCTTTATCTTTTCATTCATCTTCTAGTGCATAATTCTGTAGTAATAGTAGGGGAGCCCATGATGCTAAATGTGGATTTACTCGAGCGCGTCAGATTAACATAGGGGGGATACCTTGCATACTTTTGAGTAACTCCACAAAATATAAGCCCTCAATGTAGGGGGGTTTGTCTAGAATAGCCCGTCAGATTTGTAAAAAAAACAGTTACATGTACATACTCGAGCGCGTCAGATATAATATTTTTGATACTCCAACGTATCTCTGATACCAAAGGTATGTTTATCTGCCGATTTGAGTGGTGGGGGTGGTCATCCGGAGCGGTAGAAAATAGAAAAAAATGGAGGGGGTGTTAAATGAACCCTAAAAATGTCCCCATTCAAAATTCTGACGTTTTGGAAGTGACGCAAGCACGTAGCGAATTTTTGAAAATGCAAAAAAAAATCGCAAAATTGAAATACTCGAGTGCGTCAGATTTTTATACAGTAGGTGCAGCTTGATGTTCTAGTCATGAATTGCCAAAAATCTGACGATTATGTTGAGGGATATTCTTAATCTGACAGCTAGAACATCCGCCATCGACGTTGGCTACCAACCGTCTACTAGGCCGTTTTTAGAAGGCCCGTGTGACGAAACAAAACATAGTAAAATGAAAAAATATATTGCATGAGGTAAGGAAGTATCCCTACTACTTACACCATGAATTCGATAGAATTTGAACCACTTTCTAAACCGTGGAGTGAGTTTCAAAAGTGCAATATTAATCCTTTAGTCAAAGAATGGAGTTCCCTTAATTGTATTTAGAAAAATGATGATCGGGGAAGGAATTTTCAATGATCGTAACATTGATCATTGAAACTGTTTGATCATTGAAAATTCTTTCCCCGATCACCATTTTTCTAAATACCATTAAGGGAACTCCATCATTTGACTAAGAGATTAATATTGAACGTTTTAAAACTCACCCCACGATTTAGCAAGTGGCCCGATTTCTATCACATTGAGAATTTAAGTGTAAGGATATTCCTATACCTCATGCAATAATGTTTTTCATTTTATTATGTTTTGTTTCGTCACACGGACCTTCTAAAAACGGCCTTTTGAAACGCGCTCGCACTACATTAGGTCCTGACTCTTTAACGGTAAGGCTGCGCCCCACCATCCCTATTCAAAATATGCTTGTCTAGGGCCCCTCTACCTCCCCCCAATTTTTGATTATTTAAAACAGAGTCCACGGCCATAGGCCGTAATGGAAATCTCTAACTCCATAGACGATTTTTATTAGTTCGGCTTGTGGAAATCGGCAGATTATATTATATTCGTGATTCTTGCATTATTTCCTTCAAAATAAAATAAAATTCAACCGCGCTCGAGAATGTACAGACATCGTTATTTTTTTGCAACTTTGTAACCCTCCCATTCCTTTGCGTCACGCTCAAATCGTCAGATTTTAGAAAACTTAGACTTTTTAGCTGGTAATTAACCTACCTTATCTTTTTCTGACGCGCTCGAGTAAATCCAGGGATCGATTTTTTTTAAAAATCTGACGAGCTGTTCTAGACAAACCCCCCTACATGGAGGGCTTATATTTGGTGGAGTTACTCAAAAGCATGCAAGGTATCCCCCCTATGATAATCTGACGCGCTCGAGTAAATCCCCAAAAACACTCTGGGCTCCCCTACTCTAATATAGAATTTTAACCGGTTTTATAAAAAATTACCACAAGGTCACACAAGTTGTTTCCTTTGCTGAAGAACTATACTTGCGGTGAAGAGGGATTTACGTGTTTAATCTAACTGGCAGTAAAAGCAAAATATAGTCAGTGTTTTAGCTAGGAAACCACATTTTCCGAAACACTCATATTTAGTTCAATAGTTTTTCCACTGAACTGTCATAAAATTCTGAGGAACAGAAGAAAGAAAATATTTTTGGTACGATTCTGTAACTATCCCGTTAAAAAATGTAAAGCTGTTTTAAAAGCCAAACATTAGAAAAATCGCCGAAAACAGCAAACCAACCGATTAAGATTCACAGTTCACAAAAATGTTAACAATATTTTCTCTTTTACAGCGGGAATTCGTTGACTTCCCTTCCATCTGATCTCTTCACTGATATGCCCAAGTTAGAGATAGTGTATCTAAGAGATAATCAACTCAAGTCCATCCCTCAAGAACTATTTCTGCAGACAACATCAGCACCCAAATTATTGAGGATAGATTTAGTCAGTAAGTATGAACTTCGTTAAAATATAGCTGTAATCAAAGATGGATCTCAAATCAGCGTCTACGTTGAGATATATAGCTACAATGCAACAGAACATGGTTTTTCCAAGTTTAGCCAAGGGTCAATTTATTAAGTATTCCACATTTTTTTTATAAGATTATAGATTTTTTTTTAATTTTACAACTTTTGTTTTGCATTAGCTGTATTTTTCACACAATGTTTGTTCGACGGAGGCTGACTTTAAATTCAAAGGTTGAAGCGGGATGGAACCTGTCAGCTACCGTGAGCTATACTTCGTTACTATTTTTGTTTAAAATCAGTCATAAGATTTAATGGTTTAAAATTAGAACGTTTGAAAGCGTTTTGAACCTCAATGAAGGAAAAAAATTATATATTTAATATATTTGTTTAGACAAGGAGCCGTTATTATTAAAAATATAATGGTATGAATCTATTATATGAAGATTTTGAAACATTATATGAATAACTATACTCTGTTCATTTAGAATATTAGGCGCCTGAGACGTAATGTATTAGAAGAGTTATTATTGTAATTATCATCGAAAAAATTTTCTTCTGCAATAACAAAGCAGCCTAAAAAGAAGTAGTTAAAATACTGTAAAAGAATCGGTCACTGAAGTTGCATGATGAGCGTCATTAAGCATTATTGAGCCTTTTTATCCTATTTCAGGCGCCTATTCTAAATGAACAGACTAAAATAGGATTACTTTACTGTTCATTTTATCTTTTTATATTTTTAGAACGTTGCAGATATGTTTAAAAAATGTTGAGAAGTACAGAAGAACTCCGACTATCCAAATCACTTTCAGAATTCAAACAAACTTTTAAACTTAGGGTCAGTGCTTCGAAACCAAGATGGAAGTTCTTTGTAAATAAATGAAGGAAGCAAACAAACAAAGATTTATAAGATACCGTTTTAAAGTGGCTTTTGCAGCAACGCTCTATGGCAGGGGTTCTCAACCGGTGGGTCGCGGGGCATGCCTACGGGGGTCGCGAAACAAAAATTAAAAACGGTCATATTTACAGTTATTTTTTATACATACACAAAAATTTTCAAAACTTATAAATTGTAGATTATTAGAGAGAAAAGTTTGTTTCATGCATGAACTATTTTGAATAAGAGTAAATATAGGAAGCACCGGCACCCTATTGAGAGTGAAATGACAAATAAATGGTAAATAATTATTAAAATCTTAAACTTTTAGATCTGAGGGGGTCGCCAAAATATTTTCCCTGAAAAGAGGGCCGCGGAGTCAAAAGGGTTGAGAACCCCTGCTCTATGGGAAACCCAATTATGGGTTCATTTCTTTGAGAAAAGGTTAAGATCTTACTTCAGAGGCTTGGTAGTTCATCCTTAAAGTAAGTAACTTCTGGTTAAGAACCCTATGAACCCTTTTTTCGGTAAAAATCCAGTTATCCGAATTTTCGATTATCCGAATGGGGTCCAGTCCCAATTGATTCAGATAATTGGAGTTCTATTGTACTGTTTGAAATATTGGTACTTTAGGATTAGCTGGAAGCTAGCGCTAAATATATAAATGAAACGAAAAAAAATCAAATGACGCCTTTTAACTTTTGTTATATATTGAAGTCTGTATTAGTTACATTGCCAAAATTTGCTCTCAACTTCTTCAAAAGTACCAATATATTATAAGATATTAAACATATTTTAAATTTCTGATTCAAAATTAAAGCAATAAAATATTATTTTTAGATAATCCTTGGGAGTGTGACTGCAGTTTGCAAAGAATATTGAAAAACACCAAACTGTACTTGAACATGGGAGTTTGTGCCTCTCCTGAAAACTTGGCACAAAAGAAAATTAGAAATCTCTCTCAGCTTTTGGACTGTTGAAATAAGAGCAAATTTGTTATACCTTAAAACAATTTTGTAATTAAAAAAATTACCAAGACTCTTTAAAAAGAAATTTTCTTATACCAAAAAACTTTATTGACAACTTTATGTACAAGAAAAGACTAGATAATGGATTTAATCCAAGAGTTCAAATGTAAATATAATACAAAAATGAATTATTTTTACAAACCAAACGAAAGATGGCTCAAAATGAATTCACCATTTGATCACTCACTTATGAAAACATGATAATATTCATTAAAATTCATTCAAGGTTTCTAATCCTTCTCGAAACAAAATTCATAGCATATAAAAGTATCAAAACTTAAAATATACGCACCTTATAAGTAGTTCTAATTTGAATAATGGTAACATTTACTCGTATGTTTAATTTTTAGAACAGAAATTTAAGAAAAAGTGGATTAGTAAGTCTATCTGAAATATATTCTACTTATATTTTACGATATAATTTTCTCCATAGATAAAAAACTATAAGTGAGGAACTCAGGTTAAATAAAAGAACCAAAGTAATAGGAAAAGGTTGTTCATTGAGGAAAGAGCTCACTTCAAAGAATGAAGTTTTAGACAACCTTTTTGTTAGTCATTGCATGCAACCCCTCAGATAGACTTGAAGAAGAATCAGGCCTAGTGAGAGAATAGAGTGCATAAACAGAAATTATAAAAGGGAGTTTGAAAATTGTCATAAAAAATTAGAAACATGAAATATTTCAACTACTTATGCTAGGCATTGAGAGGGTTCCGTATAATTCAATAAAAATAAGCGCTTTTAAAAACATGAAAGAAATAACTAAATTAAAATAAAATTTTAAAACAACGATATTGTTAGCTGTAGCTGGGTACCACAAAGCATTTCTATTTTTTATTCCCATCATTTGACATTTATTTTTTATCACTAATGGTACTTCTTAGTTGTGTCAGTTTAAAATACGATCCAGATGAGTAAAACTTATGATGGGAAATGTCATGCTACAGCATTAAAATGCGTTTTTGTCCTTAAAATGATAAAATGGAAATTTATACAATGAAATTTAACAACAAAAAATTAAGTTCATCGGTACAACACGTTGGTAATGTAGCTTGATTCTAACGGATCTTTGGAGTTCCTTCTTCTGAAGGGGTTCCAGCTGTTACGCTTATCACATTCCTTTCCATTGACACTTCCAACCTGTAAAGTACAAATCGTTTTTATCTTATTCACTTGGATGTTTTTGCTAAAGGTGGATTCTCGGGTTGTAACCCAAATACCATTCTGACAAGCCAGAAGGAAAAAAAAGCTAAAACGTAATTACTCAGATGAAAACATTTTAATTCTTACTTACCGGACTCGGGTTCCGACTGGAAGAGGAGCTGAAGCCAGAACTACTGGACGAAGTGGATTTGGAGCACATAGACATCCCTGAAGCTCCCCTGGAGTGCAAATACTTCCAGTTCATGGGGGTAACCACCTTGAGAGATATCGTGTTGCCAGCCGATTTTATGAGTTCGGCCATCTCTTCATGGGATGTCCATTTTGTGTCCTTGTCATTCACTGCTGTGATGTAGTCGCCTTCTTTCAACCCACAACCCTATAAATGTGGCGATAGTTTAGAGTAATTTAAAATTGGGATGTAATTATGATAAAATATTATGCCAGGTAAATTACAAGAAAGTTGTCTTTCGAAATTTTCATTGGTTCTAGGTGGCTTTAAATTATGGAGGATACATCAATCTATTCTATTAGGAAATGGTAAATACGCATGTGTACGGGGTTTAAAATTGACCTTAAAAGTCTAAGTAAAATTCCGGATCTAATGAAGGATCGCTATAATTAACGAAAAAAAATATTTAATACTTATTAAAAAAGGTCAATTAATTTTTATAAGACTAGGATTTGCAAGAGATAAAATGAAAATAAAAACGGGGTTTTAAAAATCTTAGCTGAGACTCTAAAACTCAAAATTATGTCTACACTTTATAAATCAAATCAATTTAACACTATTAAACTAAATTACTATAGAAAAACTAATAACAAATTACTGTTTATAGGAAAATATACCTTTTAGCAAACAAAATGCTCCTTTAAGACACTTAAGTAAGAATTCTTACACTTATAAAACATATAAGATTTTATTTTTTTACCTCCGCTATCCCTCCAATTTCCACCCTGGTCACAACAACTGGAGAATCGTCTTTCACACTGAAACCGAACGATGCGTTGTCGCTTGATTTATTCAACTCCACTATTCGAGCAGCCGTCCAGTGACGTTTGGCAGAAAAGAATTTCAAGGGACCCTAATGTGAAATTAACCAACCATCAGTTATTTCAAAATTTTATGGTAAACTCCTTTAGAAACCAATTTTACACTTCTATTCAAGTTTGATAACCATTCTGAAAAGACTACAAAATCCTTCCATTTTTTATGTTAATCGACAAAGTTAATGTTATCAACGAAACTAATTTAATCTTTCAAATAAAATGTTCTTGCAACACGCATTCATTAAATTTTAAAATAGTAATTACTCTTCCAGCGACTAAAATTTTAACTTTTCTTTAATACATCATAATTTATATTTTCACCAAAAAATCAAGAGACTTACTGTTCTAAACATTTTGTAGCTTTAAAACTTCTTAAATTCATTTGAAATGAACTTTTATAGGTTTTTTAAATTTTTGAATCAATAAGTAATAAAAATTCCAAATCTTTTCAATGTAGTCTAAAAAATCTTACATGGGTTATTTCTAAACTATTTTTGCTGATTTAACTAATTTGAATATAAATAATTAAAAGTATTATTAATATTATAATATTTATACCAATATTATAATTAACTATTGCCAAAATTAGGATTAATTATGTACTTTTATAATCATTAAAACTATAGTTAAACTATTTTATAAAACTATATAACTTAAAAAATGCTTTCGGTTTTAAATTAGCACATATTATAATACATTAGATATTTTACTCTAGAAAATTTCTTACCAGAGCTTTGAATAAATCAGTTGCTTTGTACTGACTCAAATCTGGATCGGCCAGCTTCAGTTGAAACTTTGTAGACGCTATAAGCACGAAAGTGTCATTAAATAGTGTAAATACAGGTAATTAATGCCATATATTAAAAACTTTGAGAATATCTTAAAACCATATAAACTAACTTACGTCTGATGGGTAGGCCCTCTAGCCTCTCTTGAAACTGATCAACATCTTCATTCAGTTTGGATAGAAGGCTCACAGTTTTGTCTTTAGCTTTCTGAAGAAGATCGTGCAGACTGTCGATCAACTGAAGTTGCCTGCACATTCTGTATGTCCTCAACGCTTCTTCGTGGGTAGCAATGCTTTGATGTAAGTGTGCTCTACCTGTAAATTTAAACATTTTAATTTTGCATGAATTAGTTTTACGTTATTTCCTTATGTTTGGGTTCAGTAGAATCACAGACTAAAGAGCTAACAGAGAGTCCAAGTGGCAGTTTTCCTTTCTCGAGGACGCAACCGCCAATCAGAGAGGGCGAAATGGCGAAAATGATTCCTGATTGGATATGGAACTTCTATCAGGCGGGATTTTAATTTCATCGGCACGGAGATGCTCTTTTCCCTCCACTGCCTATTTGAGTGACGAAGAGTGGCAGTGACGTGTAACAAGAGTGAGGTCGAGTTATTATAGGCTGTCTAGGAGCCAGGATCGGGCTTTGCAAACTTTGCAGAGCCCGTCTAATAATAAAAAGGTTGCCATTAGCGTCTATGGAGATGGACCCTCTGTTAGCTCTATACTCTGTGAGTAGAATTTCATACAACAATAAACTGACATTACAAAAAATAGTCATTGAATTTAAATGCCATGTTATTAAAAAAACTGCTTATCATTATAAAAAAAACTAGCATTTAGGTGTACATATATTAAAAAAGACTTACCCAATCTGAGCCTGTCATTAACATTCTGTGGAATAAATTTAAGTTCCTTCTTTTCTTTAGTTTGAGATTCTACATGCAGATGCTCAAGTTTTTCTTGTGCGGCAGAACTAATTTCATCTGTTTTAGGGGAAGAGAAAAAAATATTCATATACTAAGCTATCTTAAAGTTCAGAAACAAAGGATTTTAATTGCCGCACAAATTTTCAATAGATATATTTCAATGAAATTGATAAAGTTGAAAATTGTTTATTTGTTAATGAAACCAACATAATGATACTTTTTAAGGCGATATAGAATACAATACTTGACTTTGACCTTATTTCCAACAAAAAATGCCGATACCTACATAATCAATAATTCTATTTAAATAAAATTACCTACAATTAAATAACCTTAAAATTAACTTAATAACTATAAACAAAAATATTAACGATATTTTAAATTAATTATAAGAAATAAAAAAACTTTGGCACTCTTTAGTATGATTCAATCTTTATATTAAGGTGGATTAGTGATACGTAGTATATATAAAAATTACTAATATAATTTATCAAACCACTTACTACGATCTTAATACACATTTTTAAAAATTTGTATTCAACAACGCATTAAAATTTTTGGAACACAAAATAAGTGCTTTTATAAGACTTATAAATGCAATATTAAATTAAACAGAAACGAATTATACTTTTTTAGCTGAATAAATAAAATCTCACCTGTACTTGTGAGAAGACCGAGAGCAACGTAGTGATGGGCTATGGATGTGTAATACTCAGTTTTTACATGCATTAGACCTCCCCAGGAATTGGGTACACACTCTTTAATGACGGTTGAACTTAGCACTTTATACATTTGCTTGTACACCTCAGCAACCTGCAAAGATAAATCAGAAAATGTTAGCTAAAAAAATTTTTTCCTGTCATGTACATTATTGCACAATTAAGTAGTAGAATAGGATTTTAAAAATAATGCTATATAAAAATAAAATATAAATTTAAAATAGTTTATGAAGTAATCTTAACACGGTAAAAAAACTACTCGAAATTAAATTTGACAAAAGTTAGGAAAATTATATATATTTACTTGTGAAGCTTCTTGGGCAATGTCTAAACATTGAGATAAATTTCTCTTTTCGCTGTCGGAAACCAGTTTTTCAAATAGGCATTCTCTAGCTTGACCCTTAAAAGTAAACAGTTTTGTTAAGGAAAAACACTCATATATCACTCATAATTAATATTGAAATAGAAAACTTATTTTAATAACCTAAAACATATTAAAGAAACATTATGTAATAGAATTTCATGAAACCCAACATAAACAACTTAACCGACACTAGACATTCATACAAATTTCAACTTGCCTTTAGAAAAGTTGAAATTTGGATTAATATGTTTTTAATTTGATTGAAGTTAAAAACCACAAATTAATTCTATTATAATATATTGTAATAAAAATTATTATTTTAATCACCTATATGAATTAATCAGAAAAACTACAATAATTTTGAAAAGGGACCAAGACGAAATATTTGAAAATTATTCTATCATCAAATATTTAAATTAATCATAAGTAATCATTTGGTACTTGATGCGAAGTTTCATCAACAAGAAACGTAGAAAAGCAAAGGTAGTAGCATTAAGTACTCTACCTACCAGCATCAAATGTGTGAGCATGTCCAAGACTTCGGGAGAAAGATCAGTGCTGGGAGGGTTGCTGAAGTTTTTCTTTAAGAAATGGAAAACTCCCGCTCCTCTCAAAAAGCTGTCAACAGCTGCTTCCATCCCTTCGCTCTTTGTTCGGTCCTAAAAAGAAAATCAGCACAATGTTGTCTTATTGTTATCTAAGGTAAAATATTCTGCATTAAAAAGTTACAATCTTTAATGGTATTTTTAGATTACCCAGAACCCTTAGAATTTTTAAGTCTTGTAAATATCTAAGGTTAAATATTCGGTAATAAAAGTCGTAGACAAAAAATACTCCTTTAAAATATTTTAATTAATGGAAAAAAATTAGAATTTCGTTAATACATGTATAATATGTTATATTTAAAGTTAAATATAATGCTATTGCTTCATGCTCCTTCTATTTGGATGTAACCAAGTATTTTACAATTAATACATCTTGAGGTTAAATATTCTGTATTAAAAACTACAGGTAGAAATATCCCTAAATCCGTTTTGAAAATCTAGCCTATTTCATTAAACTTTCCGAAAGTAAGAAAAAGTTCCTTAAACAAAATATCCTTAGAAAAATTTAAAATTTTGTAATTCTTGCTTACAGACTGCATTAAAATCTGTGGAGGAACTTTGGACTGTTCCTTACCTGTTTAGCTCCTATTTGAGTGTATACAGCAGCAATATTAAACAGTACACAAGCTTTTTCGAACGCTACGCTCTTTTGCATGCTTGGAAGACCGGTCAGACTATCAAACCTGAATGTAAAAACACACACACAAAAAAATTAATGATTTAAACAAAAAAACTTTTCAAAATAATTAATAAAAAATATATAAAGTATTCCCAATAATTATGAGATTAAAATAGATTTTTTAAGTCATCCAAATGGAACTTATTACCATTCAAAATGCAGCCCTAAATTTCTATGAGATGCGAAGAACCGTTTGTCAATGAAGTAAAGAAGATTGTAATAGTGAAACAGCATTTTGACCCCTGATGCATCTCGGGTAGGAGTTCTCACAGCCTAGAAAAGGATAATCCTAACTTATAACCTCTTTATCTCTTGTACTTAGCCTTAGGCATGTATTAAATGAATAACAGATAAACCTTTGAAATTTTCAAATAATTAAACTTTAATTTGTTTTTAAACTTTAGTTATAACATTGAAAGACAATTAACAACCAGATACTTAGGGACTTGAAGAAATTAATGAAATGAAATGAATACATAATAACTTTTAATATTCCAATGTTATAATTACCGTATGTTTTCTAAATAAAACTATGAATAAAAAATATTTATAACAATTTTACACATGTTTAGTGAGGTTAAATAAAGATTTACTAACTATCATTGATAAGAACTATCTTTATTTTTGAGTGAAATACTGATTAAACTAATTATACTCATCTTAAACTTTTTAGCAAATTTAATACAGGTGCTTGAATATTGATGAATTAATTAGGTATTCAGCATTACTTTAATAAAGTTTATGAAAAAATTCTTAAACGCATTTAAAATATTGCAAATTAGAAAAATAATTTAAAATGCTATTAACATGAAGTAAAAACAAAAAAAATATCTATCAGTAACTAATTTCATACTTTTTTACTTCTTTTTAGAAAACTTGATCTTGTTTCATATCACAAAAAAATATCACATCTATCCATAATGATCACGATTATTAAAATTTTATATGAATGACACATTATAAAAATAATAAGCATGCATGGAAAAATCTGCACCTACTTGTCTAATTTGGTTGAGTTGCTGGATAGAGCTATCAAATTTGCTATCATCTTCACTGTAATGCTCCAAAATGAAGTCCTAAAAAAGATATTTTACTTTTAAAGTTATTCACTTAATAAGTTAGATACTTTACATAAAAATTACATAAAACTTTTTTAGTTAATACAAGTCACATACCTTAAACGGTTCTTTGAAATCTATTTCCTTTGTTTCTTTAAGCCCCAAAGGAACCATAGGCATGGTAAAAACAGAGCTAAAATACAAATTTAAAGTTTAAAAATGGGGATCTAAAATTCAATTTATAAAAATATTGAACATGTATTCAAAATTGAAAGCTATACCTATTGTTTTGGTAAAGCTGAACAGAGCTATTCAAGTCAGCCAACTGTTCTTTAAGTAGTTGGAGACTTGAATTTACAAAACTTAACTCAAGAGCTATTGTTTCTTTCAGCTTTTTATTGGTTGTCGCCCTGAAAATACAAAACAGTTGTAAAATAGCAATCTACAATAATATTAATATCTCTTTTTTATATTTTTTTCCATAGGAGCTAGAGATAACTTTTAAAGAGAGCTTGTGGTTTACTACACTCAATTTCCCAGTTTATTGTTTATAATCTATAATTTAAAATAGCCGGATATAAAAAAAACTAATGAAAAAATGTAACCGTTAAATTACGCATAATAGCCTTTTAAATAAATATTATATGTAACTTAAATTTAATGTTACAGTCTGATAGTTTAACTGTATTGTAATTTCAAGGTTGAAAGGAAAGTCGTGATAATTCTCTATAAGGAATTAAGAAAAAAGTAACCTGTAAGTAAGTAAAAAGATTAAATGCAAATCTTAACATTATAAAAATAAAAACATATTTTTGAATTAAAGTTTTGTTCCGAGGTAAAGAAGCGTAAAGTTGAATCATTAATTTGAGTTTAACATTTGATTCGCTATTAGTTTTAATTTTTTAATGATATCTATAGTTTTAAAAGATTATAATTATGGAAAATTATTTTAACCGACTTAAGCTTAATGAAATAACATTAAACAATCTACTGAAGAGATGATTGTTTCAGAAATTATTGATTATTACCCATCTCGTAAATTATTTACAAAGAATACTTCACTTTAATCAATAATGTAAACTTTCCATCATTAGGTAATACATTATCTCATCTCTATTATTTCATGGTTGGTAAAGCTGTTTAATGTAAACATTTAAATCAAATCAAATAAAAGAAATTTATTTATCCCATTGTGTACCCATCTATTCATCCCATATTAAGTGGTGATTTAAATCTATGAAAAAAAATTGTCTAGATGGCATACAAATGTCTAAGCAATATAAAAGTCTTACTTGTAGAGCTTCTCGGCTCCATTCCTCATCATAGTCTGGTAGTTGATTTCTTGATTCAGCTTGGCTCTTTGTATCTGCAATCGGCCTCTACAAGTTGCTGCCAATGGATCCGTTCCCTTAAAAAGAAGAAAAAGTATGATTGTCTTGTCGGTATACGTCATAAAAGATCATTAAATTGAGTCATCAGTTGTCTGTACAAGATCTCTATGGTATACAATGCATCAATGTATGTTATTTTTTTATAATTTTAATAAATAGAGTAAAGATGGTTAGTTTTGAAGAATAGTTTTTAATCTTTGAACGGCTTTTTTTTCTCAAAACATGGTTTTTATCATTTAAAATGATAAGGCTTTTTTATTGCTTCAAATCCTTTTAAACTTTGTAGTCATTATCAGCATGATATTCTCAATAACTCGACGAAATATTATACGAAAAATATATGAAATATATTTCTCGTGTTGAAATATATTTCTCTCTTTAATGCAATATATACGAGATATTACAAAAAAATATTTTAAAGTTTCAGAAATTCTTCTTATCTCTCCATAACTCTTGTATTTATTCAAGTTTTAGTTAAGGGAGGAGTATCATTTTTATATTGGTGTACGTTTGGGAATTTTCAAAAAAAGTTTTGTAAATTTTTAAAACCATTTTTGGATTTGCATGTTGTGTTAAATGTTAAATAGTATGTCATAAACACATAATTTAGCACTCAAAGTATAAAGTACTATAAATTTAGAAAAAATATGGACTTTTAATCCAGGTATGCAATACACTTAAAACTACCTGATTTTGAATATTTTTGAAACTTGCCCTAGATATTTGTGTTGTTACAGCCCTTTTATTATAAAGGAAGACACGTTTTCTATTTAATTAGAAATGGCTTATTAAAAAATTATCTAATTAGAAATGGCTTTTCCTGAAGGAGTTTCTTTTAAAAAGTGTTCGAATTACCTAAAAATTTATTTTCTCGATAATTTTGAGCTTAAGGAAGATGGATATGGTTTTTCAAAACCGAAGTATTTCTGTAGACTTTTTCTAGATAAAACTGAAATAAAACCAAAAAGGCTTTCATTCGTTCGTTTTGAAAATCATTTGGTAACGTATTCCATATAATACCTTGAAAAACAAAAAATAAATTATATTTTAAAAATAATACTTTTAAGGATTTTTACTACACTGCAAAAATATTATTTCCACAAAAAAATCATGTTTCGATAGCTATGATAATTTATTTTATGTCTCAAGTTTATACCAAAAATCCATTTAAAGTTAATAAAAAAAATTAGTGAATTTCATTACATATTAAACTAACTATAAACTAATAGCAATATTTTGATCATACAAATTTGCAATTCTATAATGGATGTGATATTTATTGGAAAATATACAATAATAGAATTGAAACCTTTGTGATTTAAACTAAAGCCCTGGATTTAAACATGGTATGATTCCATCAAGATTATGCAAAATTTGAAAAACGTTTGTGAACTAAAACCAAGAAATGAGAAATATGCCGATTAATTTAACGTTAATTTTTCTCTCTTTTTGTTTTAGTGCTTTTAATATAAATAAAAAATGCTCTAGTTTAATTAAATTGCAATTCATGCAAAAGTTTTTTCATTGAATTTCTTTTATATAAGCTATACTAATCTGCAAACCCTTTTAATATTGTATGGCATCTTAATTTTAAAAAACTTAAATTAAAAAGCAAAATTATATTTTTAAAATTATGCATTCCCTTAACTTATTCAAATCACTTTAAAGGTGATAAAATTTTGCCTTTATCTTTATAAGAATAACGTTACGGGATACTATTAACCCAAAATTAATAAAAACCTAAAATCACAGGTTGTTTATTTGAAAAAATTTAAATTCATTCATTACTTATCTATAGCGTTTATTCCCATTTCAACCATGTTTAAATTTTTCTTCATTACAAAGACGAGTGATAAAGAGATTATATCTCAAGAGTCATAACATTATCGTAATATTTCCTAACCGAGCGATTGCAGATAAAATAAAAGATTAGATAAAAATAAGTGAGGATATCAAAATATCTCTATCCCTTTCAATCTATTACAGCAGTGGTGCCCAACCTTTTTTTTCACGAGGGCCAATTTGTTTTTAAAGATTTATCTCGCGGGCCACATAAAAAACACTTTTAAGGATTTTTCTAAACATGAAGAAAAATTACATATCCGTTTTCAATGAGAAGTTTGCATCTGTTTGGAGGATATATAGTACAGTCAAATTAGGGTTTGAGGTAGACATTTAGAAATACAAGCAGAAACCCCCTGGGATGTGTTAAGGGGGGTCTGAGGATGCCTCACTTGAAAATCCCAAAAAATCCGGTGACGGGTTTTCCGCCATTTTGAAAAAGAAGTCGGCCATATTGGATTTTTCCATAGTTCATAAAAACAGCTATAACAGGCGAACTAATTGATTTAAAATGTTCGTTCTTGTTTTAAAATGCGTAATTCAGTGCGTTCTTTAAGTTCCATGCATCAATTGTTGGCTCCAAACCATGGATTTTTTAAAAATTAAGCTAAAATAGCAATTTTTTCGTATTTTTTTGGGATGTAGTTTTTTCGTTTAATACTGTGTCGTACCTATTATAAATATCAAGACCGAAACAACTGGAACTTGTTTAGGAGAGTCTTAGGCTATACCATACCAAAATTCTAAGAAATCCCGCCATTAGTTTTCCGCCATTTTGAAAAAAACGGCGGCAATACTGAATTTTCAATGTTTCTTAAAAACTGCTATAACAAGCGAACTTATTGGAATAAAATGCTCAATTTTTTTATAAAATGCGTGTCTAAGTGTACGTTTATGAAATATCATGCAATAAGTTAATATTCTTAAAGATTTAATTTTAAAAACGCGGAAAAATAGTAATTTTTCAGTCTTTTTCTGTTGTAGTTTTTTATATAGTCCAGGCAAATAAGACATTCAATATAACGGGCTGAAAATTGGTGGAAATGTAGAGGATAGTGTCCTTCTTGATATCCTGAAATTCCCAAAAAATCCCTCCAGGGGAAGTTCCGCCATTTTGGAAAAACCAACGCCATCTTGGATTGGGTTTTCAAGCACAGCGACTTAACCAAGGTGCCGATTGATTTCGTTTTTGTCACAAATTGTTTAATATTGTGTATTTTAAGAGACAACGTAGAGAAATTTGAAATAAAAAATTAAATTTAATAATAATTAATTTTTATTTAATTACTGCTTTGCTGTGTTAAAATGTAGGTAAGCATTCGAGATAACAAGCTGAAAATTGGTGAAAATATAGAAGGAAGTGTCCTAATCAATATCCCGAAATTACCAAAAAATCCCTCCACGGGAAACTGCCATTTTGAAACAACCGTCGCCATCTTGGATTGTATTTTTAAGCATAGCGACTGAACCAAGGTTCCGATTGAGTTCGTTTTTGTCTCAAATTGTTTAATAATACGTATTTTAAATATAAAATGTGAAAAAAGTCGAAATAAAAAAACTTAATTTAATTATAATTAAATTTACTTAGTTAATGATTTGCCGGGTTAAAATGTGGGTAAGAATTCAAAATAACAAGCTGAAAATGGGTAGAAACGTAGAAGATAGTATCCTGATCGATGTTCCAAAATTCCCAAAAAATCCCTCCAGGAGAAAATCCACCACTGAAAAAACTACCGTCATTTTGGACTCTCAATTTAAGCATAGTGATAGTGGAGTTTTCTCTTTCCACAACAATGAAATTTACCTAAAAGGCATTATTGAAGCTGAAAAAAACTGCAATTTTAAAGTCGAATATTTAAAAAACTATTCTAGCGATGTAAGAAAATTTAAGCTTAAAATGTAGTTTATTTATTCAATAACAACATGCAAATACATGCATGGACAAAAATTTGAAAGTTTGTTTGCTATATCGTATGAGCATAGTTTGTTTTCTTCAATATGACTATTTTGTCCATTCTTTTTTATTTAGTTGAAACCAAACAGTGATATTTTTAACTATGCACGTATTTGCATGTTGTTATTGAATAAATAAACTACATTTTAAGCTTAAATTTTCTTAAATCACTAGAATAGTTTTTTAAATATTCGACTTTAAAATTGCAGTTTTTTTCAGCTTCAATAATGCCTTTTAGGTAAATTTCATTGTTGTGAAAAGAGAAAACTCCACTATCACTATGCTTAAATTGAGAGTCCAAAATGACAGTAGTTTTTTCAGTGGTGGATTTTCCCCTGGAGGGATTTTTTGGGAATTTTGGAACATCGATCAGGATACTATCTTCTACGTTTCTACCCATTTTCAGCTTGTTATTTTGAATTCTTACCTACATTTTAACCCGGCAAATCATTAACTAAATAAATTTAATTATAATTAAATGAAGTTTTTTATTTCGACTTTTTTCACATTTTATATTTAAAATACGTATTATTAAACAATTTGAGACAAAAACGAACTCAATCGGAACCTTGGTTCAGTCGCTATGCTTAAAAATACAATCCAAGATGGCGACGGTTGTTTCAAAATGGCGGTTTCCCTTGGAGGGATTTTTTGGTAATTTCGGGATATTGATTAGGACACTTCCTTCTATATTTTCACCAATTTTCAGCTTGTTATCTCGAATGCTTACCTACATTTTAACACAGCAAAGCAGTAATTAAATAAAAATTAATTATTATTAAATTAAATTTTTCATTTCGAATTTCTCTACGTTGTCTCTTAAAATACACAATGTTAAACAATTTGTGACAAAAACGAAATCAATCGGCACCTTGGTTCAGTCGCTGTGCTTGAAAACCCAATCCAAGATGGCGTTGGTTTTTCCGAAATGGCGGAACTTCCCCTGGAGGGATTTTTTGGGAATTTCAGGATATCAAGAAGGACACTATCCTCTACATTTCCACCAATTTTCAGCCCGTTATATTGAATGTCTTATTTGCCTGGACTATATAAAAAACTACAACAGAAAAAGACTGAAAACTACTATTTTTCCGCGTTTTTAAAATTAAATCTTTAAGAATATTAACTTACTGCATGATATTTCAAAAACGTACACTTAGACACGCATTTTATAAAAAAATTGAGCATTTTATTCTAATAAGTTCGCTTGTTATAGCAGTTTTTAAGAAACATTGAAAATTCAGTATTGCCGCCGTTTTTTTCAAAATGGCGGAAAACTAATGGCGGGATTTCTTAGAATTTTGGTATGGTATAGCCTAAGACTCTCCTAAACAAGTTCCAGTTGTTTCGGTTTTGATATTTATAATAGGTACGACACAGTGTTAAACGAAAGAACTACATTCCAAAAAAATACGAAAAAATTGCTATTTTAGCTTAATTTTTAAAAAATCCATGGTTTGGAACCAACAATTGATGCATGGAACTTAAAGAACGCATTGAATTACGCATTTTAAAACAAGAACGAACATTTTAAACCAATTAGTTCGCCTGTTATAGCTGTTTTTATGAACTATGGAAAAATCCAATATGGCCGACTTCTTTTTCAAAATGGCGGAAAACCCGTCACCGGATTTTTTGGGATTTTCAGGTGATGCATCCTCAGACCCCCCTAAACACATCCCAGGGGGTTTCTGCTTGTATTTCTAAATGTCTACCTCCGGCCCTTTTTTCGCCTAATTTGACTGTACTAATACTAGTTCTTGTAAATTCGGCTCCAAATTTGAAACACTTATTTAAAACTGAATTAAGATGATTATCTGTTTCGTTTCGTAATGTCTCTTGATATTGAGTTCTTTAAACACTTCCACACTCCACAGTCTCCTTACATATAAGTCTCCTTACATCCGGTTTATTTCCTCACTGAATGAAGAAATATGAATTTGTCCACTTTTCTTGAAAGTTTCGGCATTTCGATTGAATCTTCACCTTTTTACGATCGGATATCTTTTCGAAGTTTGGTTCTAAAAAGATCCTTATAAACTGAATTCAAATGGCTAACTGATACTAAAAAATATTTATCCAATGGCAAATTCCCCGTATATAGAAAAAACTAAAACAGAGAAGTTAAAAAAAATTACTGCCGGATGTTGAAGAATTCCTTTTTTATCATCTTTTTTTAGATATAAATCCCATAATGTCTCGCACGATGTCGTGATTTTCTTGGAAGATTTCTGAAAGTGGTTTTTGTTTTTAAGATTTAACGAGTCTACGGGCCACATGAATCAGCCTCGCGGGCCACATTTGGCCCGCGGGCCGTAGGTTGGGCACCACTGTATTACAGGAAAGATAAAAAGTCTTCTAACCTGAAACCCTTCCACAGTTGAATCACTTAAGCAAACCCATAGGTGCCTCTAACATATCGTGACAACCCAAGATTTAAAAACGCCATAATGAACAATTAACCTCTAGACAGACACATATCAAAGACAGATAACAGAAATTAAACCATTGTCACGATAAAACCGTTCCCACCGAAAACAAGTTTTTTTACAGCTGATCACCACCTGGTTTCCCTCTCAGAGGGAACCAACCTGTGGGAAAACAGCGGCGGATAGTAAATACTCCTTGCTTCGTTTCTTATCAATGGAAAATCCATGGAGGTGCTAGTAGATAGAGGAAAAGGTGAATGAGAAGAAGGGTTAAATGTTGTATCCAATGATGCGATTGAAAATTATTCATTGGCGTTATTTTGTATTGACGAGTTCAATGTGTTCTCATAGTTTAATCTCTTTTTTCTTCATTGTACTGTCTTTATGTATCAATGGATAGTTTTCATCATGATCTTTAAAAACGGGAAATGAATGAAATATAATTTCAAAAGAACGCTTTCATATTTTTCTACGTAGTAAAATTGGTGATGCTATTCATACTTTTACATTTATTATATTCGAAAGAAATTTTATAGAAAAGACATATAAACTACTTGTGTTACGAAACTAAAATGAGTATTTTGTGTATGGATTTTTCTTTGAACAAGCTGTCCTCTAGACTTGTGAAATGAATTACTTTTATATTATTTTCTGTATATAAGAGAGTGCTTTAACAATGTTTTAAGATTAGTTTAGATTAGGATTGACTTTTGTTGGAATAAATTAATTTATACAAATACATATACAAATTAAGTCGACCAACTACAGGCATAAGCCCGGCAAGGTTGGTCCAGTCTTTTTAACCCAAACTACCGGAATCCCAGTATCTATCAATTTTCCTTTTGAACTCGTTTACCCCACTTGAATTTACAATTGTTTCAGGCAACGCATTCCATCTATCCACTACCCTATTAAAAAATAATGCTTTCTACAATCAATTTGTAGCATTGCATGGTGGTCTTCTATTCGACTCGAAGCACAGGATTAGTTAGTTTGTACAACAAATTGTATTCGTTTTTGAAATTAGATCCTTCAAAATTTATTAAACTCAGCTAATAGAAATTAATGAACTTTTGCAAGAAGTTCATTTATAAAAAATAATGACATGATTTCTGATGTATAAATTTAATTTTTAAGAATGCTATTTTTAAATAAATTTAAATAACTTTAAAAAACACACAAGGACAAAAAAAGAAATGTAAACATTAATACGAAGATTCACTAGCATAAAAATATTGAGATAGACTCTTAGCTTTTTTAGAAACAAAATGTTATAAATATTTTTATTGAAAAATCTATATCTTATCTATTATTTAGAAGTTTCCTAGGGTAGGAATTTTTTTCTAATACCATTGAATTTCAAAGGTAAGAGTACAATCAAAATAACACTTGGAAAACAAACATTTTGGCAAGCAAACAATTTCTTATTTCGTTTTATTTATCATTCCTATAAAAGAAATCAGAGTAATATTGGCTTTTAAATCTGAATTTTCTAGGAATACATTTCTTTTAATAAACATAAAAATTAGTATTGAGGATATATTTTTTGAACTAAGAATTTAAAGAGCATAAAACTATCTTGTAGCATTCGGTCTACTTGTTTTAAGTCGCAGTATCAGTAAGTTATTACATGATTGTAAGAATTCGACTTATAATTTTGGTTTTTTCTTAATTATAAATACTAAATGTAATAAATAAAGTAAAGCCCTATTTTTTAATTATAATTTCCTTTTAAAATAGTTTTAGTAATATAGTGGATATAGGAAATGTTGAAATATTTATTGACTAGACAAAATTATAATTTTAGTTTTTTACAATTACATTAGTGACCAATACTTAAATACAATAGACAAAAAATTTATATACTAATCTTATAAAAAAGAGGGCATATTATTTTTGTACAGTAATATAAAATAAATAACTAGCAGGAAAAGAAATTCTAATGTACAGCGAACAAAGGGCTTCTTAAAAACTTTGTCTCAGAAAACACAAAGCATTTAAGAAGCAGGTATTATATTAGGTAATTTAGCCAATATTAGTCGCTATAAGTGCATACAATATCAAAGTAGGTAGTAAAAAAGTAGGAATATTAATGTCATTTTTATTTTAGTCCCACAAGTGAAATCATGTTTTTATTGCATTACTGTTTACAAACTGTCCAAATGCTCAAAAACACGTTCCATCACTATTTTTTTATTTATTAAAAATTCCATTGTTTTTTTAATTTTTAGGAGAAGATATTTTATCTACACACATTTCCCTTCATAATCCAAATCCATTTAGATCCAGCCCCGAACCGATACTTCGGGAACAGGGGTACTCCTCAGAGAGAAAGAGAAAAAACATTCTCCAAAACAGACGCACACTCCCCTGACAACGCTCGTTGACGCGGTAAACAAACGATAACGTCCACACTAATTAATCATCAGCACAACTAAACTCTTCCATACCTGCTTATCGACGAAAGAAAAAGCCTTATCCTTCACGGGGGTCCAAAACAACAGCTTGGCACCATCAAATCGTTTCATAGTATCCGAAAATCCACCGAAACTTCGCACAAAAAAGGAACCGGCAGGTGTGGAGGGCCCCTCGAAGCCACCTGAGAGGACTGCAGTCTGCGGCACCCTCACAAAGAGTCATGGAACGGTGGGTTGCACTTCCGGCGATCCACCCTGCGAGCCTCGCCCATTGTTATTCTCAGGTAGGCCGCCATTTAAAAAGCCCGGGTCGCCGAAGGAGAAAGGTTCTACCCCCCGATATTCGTCTTCATTCTTTCGCAGAGGGCCACCCATAATTGGCAATTTATCGCCTCTGCTAAAAGAGGGTTTCTGCGTTCTTGTTTCAAATCGCATAGGGGGAAAAGAGTTGGGAGTGAAATCGTTAGTCGGTCAAGCGGCTGAAGGAGATCCTTTTCGGAGCCAACCATGCTTGGTGGAATGCCCATGCTCCGATTAAAAGCCGTGTTCAACATTCAATTTCTCTTGTGATCCACTTCCAGGGAGCATCATGTTGCGAAATGCTCTTTCGATATCCTCTTTTATTATTTGCGATGTATGGGAGAAGCATTCTTATTCCTTTGTTTGTCGAGGTTATGAAATAATTCAATCATTGTTTCAGAAGACGTAACCGATTACTTAATTGATTGGTGATGATTTCGAGGTTAGGCAACAAGATCATCATGGAAAACATTTCACTAACCTAGTATTTTCATGGCAGAACCTTTGACCCACAAATGCTTTGTGTTCTTGCTTTCTCAGGACGAACTTGTTTGCTCACGGAGAAAATTTGTGTCGAATAGAATGTGATGATTGTGTTCAAGATTGTGCACAGTTTTTAACAGAGTGAAAAATCTTTTAGAACTTTAATCTTTATTTTACTTTAAGCTCCAAGTTCACATCAATACCGTAGAATCATAAATAATATTCTGAAAAAATGTCATTCTCTTTCTAAAATCTTATGTTGTTTTAATGGGAATCTATTCCAACTTCTAATTTGAATCAGTACCTACATTTAACGGGAATTGTCTTGTCCTACACATTTTATATGGGCCCAAATCAAGACCCAAACACATTTAAAAATAAAGTTTCTAAATTACACTGCTGAAAAATTCTATGGATACACGGAAATACCCTTCATTTGCTTCAATTCAATCGATATTTTCAATATATAGTTTTAGAAACTTAAAAATTTAATGGCATTAAATTTTATCAATTCTTTAATTTTATTGTTGTTTTTTTATTAAGTTAGTGTTTCACCTTAAAATTGCTGTAGTTCTTGACGTTTGTATTTTATTCTTAATGTAAATAGATACATCAAAAAATCACCCGTAATTATTACAATTGCCCTTAAAACCTTTTTAAGTTTCTCAGAATTCAATGAATGTAACTTTAGACGTACATTTTATAGCTACTTTCGCAATCATTATCACAATAAAAATATTTCATTTACGCTTGAATAAAGAATTCAAGACCGAATATTCAAAGTGATTAAAAATTGTAATTCTCCGAAAAGCTGATGATAGCATATTAGAAGTTACACAAGTACATTTATTTTTAACGAAAAGACGCAATAAAAAGATTGCGAGATCAAATCCACACCATAAACTGTCAATAAAAAAGTACTTCCCCCCACACATCCAGTGTTTTTAACCCATAAAAATATTTAAAACCAAAATACAGTTGTCTGATTATCTTAAAGAAAACGCAAGATTTACGTGCAGACAACACACCCCCGTTACTTCATTATGTTTCCAGGAAAAAGTGTCTGTCAATCCCTGCATGTCATATTCAAAAGGGCACCCTCATTTGAATAACAGTCGCTTTTGTGGCATTCTCCGCCAAAAATTCTTCTCTTTTGCATGTAGTAATTCGAAAGCGACAGTGTCCGCTCGATATGTTCTTATCGCGTGTCATCGTTCTTCAAGGAACAACCATCAGACGGTGGTCAGAGTCATGCAATCGCAACGCAACGGTGGGCTACTTTGTCGGAGAAGACACCGTACCTTGCCATTCATAAGGGGGATTCTCTATTCTTTATGGGTTTTGTTGAGTCTGATTTACACGGTGTGAACAACTTTCGTGGCATTGAACAAGGGTCTGGTGGCTTATAGTTGGACATGCGAGGTTCAATATGAAGACTGGGGAGGATTTTCTCTAACAAATTATTTAAAAAAAAGGATTGGTTGGTTGGTTGGGGTTTTATGACCCTAGATCCCTTTTTGGACATTCTGTTCCAAATGAGAGCAGAAATATAAAAAAGGGAAATTAGGGGGAAATTTAAAGAGAATAAACCGCACTGTGTAGCTAATAATTTTATGGGGTTTATGATTACCAGTACAGTAGAGTTTAACATCAATTTATATTGTCGTTTTTATGCATGGTGCTAAGCCTGAAAAACGTTCCAGATTTATAAAAACTTTGTATGAAGATTGTAGTAAAAGTATAATATGTAATAAAAAATTATTTGTTAATACGAAAAAAATTTGTAAACTTTTTTTCAGATTACATAATTGTTTCGAAAATGTATTCCATGTAAATTTATTTTCAGGCGCGTAAGAATACTAAACTTATTTTAATGCTTTTAATCTATTACTGTCTAAGGCTAAGCGCGCACTAGATACTTTTGTCAGCGTGATTCGAAAACTAGTGACTAGAGCTGTCACTCGAGAGCAATGCATCTCTATGGTGAGATTCTTGGCAATCGAAGAGTCTCCTCGCCTAATAATGCGCGTGCTCTAGCTTCTTGCAATAGCCAGGGTGATAATTTTGTCTCAATCACCGCCGTGACGAAAGCCTCTAGAGCGTGCTTAGCCTAAATGTGTTATTTTCATAATTTACTTTTAAAAATATAATTTTTTCAGATTACATTATCTGATTCGACGAATTTCATTAAAAAACAATAACCTTTTATCTTGAAATTTTTGTGTCAATTAAATGTATAAATACACTGAATGTTTAAAATTACAGCTCAATGTTTTAGAAAATTATATATTCTGTATCAAGAAATATTGTATAGGTGATAGCATCAGCTCTCATCCCTTCTTTCAATGAAACCCTTACAAAATCCGAAAAAATCGACGATTATACAAAATCGAAATAAACTCTTTGAATAAACAAACACAATCTCTATTAAAATTTAAACCATTCAAAACTAAATTTCTCACTTTTAGCATAAATTAGAAGATTATTTTATTCATAAGTTAAAAAAATATTCACAGAAATAAAAAAATGCATTTGACATTACATAACCTTTGTCCTTATGTATTATCCACAATAAAATTCATATTTTCTGTATTATCCACACGATTGAACATTACAAAATTTATATTTTCAGTAATGAGTAAGCTTCTAAAGAACAATTTTATTTGAGTTGGCATAAAACGACATAAGCACTAAGCAGCCCAAATTTCCCCATACCCGAACATAGCACACTGTCATGATCGTCATTCTCCTGACAAACCTCTACGCACATCTTGTCATATCTTTTAATAATAGGAACCTGCTTTTAAACGCCCATCAAACGCGCTTCACTAATCTGTATTAAAATCTCAAAATAGAACTGCATAGAAATTTCAAGGACAGTTTTCAGACGTGCTTGCTTCATAACATGATGTCACAATCGGGCATCATAGAAAACGAGATTCTTGGCGGAGTCCGAAATAATTCTCGTTACGGCAAACCTAACAAGAATGAATACCTATTAACCAACGAACCCATTTCATTAAGGCTACGGAACCCGCCTGTAGTGGCTCAATTGACCTCTGAAATGAAAACGAGATTGATGTTGAATCTTTAGAAATCGCAGTCGCACGACTCATTCTTGTTGTGACGCAAAGGAGCTACCGTCCCTTGGAGAGTATGCGGTGACTCCTTCTATTTGAATGGAGTTGTGAGATCAGAGGTCAGTTCTGACTCAGTCTAAAAGAGTTTGGGGTTTTCCCATTAGACACAGAGTGGTTGCCAAATTTTTCGGTAAAATCCTTATAAGGTGCTCGTACTATTAGTCTGCATTCTTTAATAATTTGAACAGTTGGTGGTTATGATCCTGAATAAGCTCAAAATCAATACAAAAATGGACAGAAATTATAGCTTCTTATGTTCCTTCATGCTTGTAGTTACATATGAGGTAAAATTCTGGGAACTAATTATTGGAATGAATGGAAATTATTTTTAGGTTATTCCATTGCTCTATTGTGCCGATAATTTTATAAGATTGAATTTTATATTTTAAAAATGAAATAACTCTGTATATAATTAAATACTATTCTAAAACTCAGAAATTTCAAAACCAAATGTTACATTTGAGGCTCTAACTAAATAATAGGTACACAAGAAAATTTCCTTACATAAAATTGCATGTATACTATATTATTCCTATTTGTTATAGATTAAAATATTAACAAGATAGCATCAAAAAACTCTTCAATTATCCTAATTCCGAAAAAGGGAGGCATGAAATAAATTAATAAATTAATTTGTAAGCCTTTTCAGTTTGAATTTATAGACAGTTTACAAAATAAATTCTTGATAGTTCCATTGAAAGTTATTAAGAATTTTAATACCATATGATCAGGTAAATACCAGAATGAACCAAGTTTTAAAAGTTAATAATTTAAATAAAAGCTTAAAATAAAACTGAAAAAAAATTTATTTTTTTTTCATAGAATGGAGACACATTGCTCCTTCCCCAAAAATATGAGATGGTATTTCTTTAAAAAGTCATCTCCAGATAAATGGTGATTTATTTTTCCGTAAAACAAAATCCGCAAATAAGTTTTAGTTTTGACCATTTGGTATTTAAAACATAATTTAAAATTAAAAATTTTGTAGGAAATCTTCTATATGCGTATTTGATATTTTCATACAAATGAAAAAATTTTGAAATGTCATTTTCATAAATAAATAATTCAAGAGTTTAAAAAATGTACCGAAAAATTCTACTTATTCATCGTTATTAAAGTTTATAGCTCGCAACAGTAGAGGAATGAATTGAGAAATTATTATAATTTATTGACATTCTTACTCAAAGAATCTCACTTACAGAAGTCTCTAACAGATTCTGTTACATAGAGGCGAATATGCTGCTTAATGAACTCTGGTGGAATATGAAAATGGTGCAATGAACCGCAATAATTTCAAACTCAGGGTGTGGTCAAAAGAATAGGAAGAAACATCCCAGGTAAAATTCGTTGTCCTTTCTCTTTACTACGTTTTTACTCTTTGTTTTCATAAAAACTTGTATGAGTGGGTTTTGCATGACTAGAAAACAGAACTCCGCTAAATAACACTTTCTATACTTAAATAACCATTTCTATTTAACATTTCTTTTCTAAACTTTACATTGCATTTTCCGCAGAATTAGGTATATTTATTAGGTTGTTTATTATATTATTTAATAGGGGTTTTTTTTCAAACAAAACATAATATGGGGAATATTCAATCATAAGTTCAAGGGTAACTTAAAATAGGATTGTCGAGTAATAATGTACAAATTTCTTACTTTCTTGGGTACAAATATTATATTTTAATGAAAGTTAAAAATCTTTTAATTACACTATCATCATTCTATGAACTGAGTGACTAAATTCTGCCTCCATAAATTTATTAATTTAAATTAATCTTCCTCCCTAAACTTACACTATGACAAACTTTGTAGAGGTCTCACTCGATTAAACAATGCTGACGTTTAGAAAACAAACTTACAAAACATCCAAGAAAAAAGCAGGGCTTTACAAGTCTTAATTATGTGAAAGTGAACTTGCAAAGAATAATTCTATTGCAGTAAGTAAATTCTAGCAGTTTTCTGAACCATCATATAGAACTTTTGTGTATCAAGTTTAATGAGAAATTTCAAAAAAAAAGTCCCTGCAATACTAGAAAAGACACATCGACTCTACTGTTCAGCAGGGGAAAATTAACAACACTCCGAAAATATTTTCAGACGACAGGAACTGGGTAAATAATATGCAACCTTCGGCGGGCGTTTCAGCTGCTGCGTGGAAAGATTTGAGCGAGTCGAGTCGCACTTTTCATAACAGCAGCAGCCATGTTGTCCATATGATGTCGCTTAGCGAGTCGTGCAACGGCCGAAAACGCAGTCAGAATTCCGGAACGTGCTTTTTTTTTTCGCTTTGTCTCTTGATGAGGGATGTCAGAATTCGTTCTCCACAGCTGTTCGTGGGTGACATGTACTATGGGAATGGAGAAAACGCGTGTTGCGAATGTTTTAGTTCGGGTTTTTATATATTTTTTGTATGGGGGAAAGAGGCGGGAAATTTAACTGGTTCGTGTGTCGATGGAAAAGAAACGAGGCAGATAGCTGTTAATTTTAGTCTCGGCTAACTCATGGAATTAATCTTTAAATACATAACAATGTTTAGTTGAATGAGTATACTAACATAATCACATCTGTCACACCTCTTTTGATTATTTATAATAAGGAAGTTGCATGTGTCAGGTTTTCAAAAACAAACAAGTGTTCCGTATGGTTTTTGTATGGTAAAATGAAATATCTAGTCAGTTTTTCAAAAAAATGCACAGGTAATCAAATATTTTAATTTAAAAGTCGAGAAAAAAACACGTGACTGAAAACGTTCATTGTTTAAACTATAAGATGACGTCAAAAATAATACCCTCAACTCCATTGCTTTACAACAATGTTTAGTATAAGATGACGTCACATCCAAACTCTTGGTGTTTTCACGCGCTTTTAAAAAGGGGATTTTTGTTAATTTTTTTGACAATCAAAAAATTTCTCGATCGGCCTCAAATTTTGGGTAGTTGCTTATTTTTGCAAGAGGAATCGATTAAAAAAATATAAAAAAATCATGCAACTTCCTCATTCATAAAATAACAAAATTCGGCTACGATGTCCAGTTTAACGCACTAGGGATAAAACTCGATAATATTACGGGACAGAGGAATGATATTCCTGTTCCTAATATCACAATGTCCTATACTTCATAATCTTTACTGTGCAATTAGTAATTGAAATGCTGTATATGATTTAAATTTCTATGAGATAGGTCTACAGCTTTATCCATAATTATTACTCTACTTCATATTGCATTTATCTACTCTAAATTTATACAGACCATGTGTCTATTTGAAAATTACTTGAGGCATTGATTTCGAACAATGAACTTGAAAATACTACAACAATAAATAATGAAATCCATCCCAAAACTCCATTATATAAATTCAGTTCTGGGAAAGGACTGAATAAACTATTGCACAATTTAATAATTTTGGTTGGCACATCAATTTTTTAAATCCACATGTAAACACATTCTTTCATCTTACATAAGCAGAAAAATTGTTTTTTGCGTAACATTTTCAAACAATATCTCGATCCCTCTCTTTTTCGTTTTCAAATCTAGACTCAACATATCACCACGCTTGTTAATCTCTCTGAGCGTTTAATAAAAGCCCACTGCCGTCTGATATATCCCTTTAATAAATCACCAAGATATTGTCCCACTGGCGTCTACTAGACGTTGAGATTCCCCTGGTGATTCCATCAAACGCGACCCTTCATCCTCTGCACGTGGGTAGAGCTTAAATACAAACTCCTCTCGCTCCGAAAAAAAAACACCTGAGAAACACGTGCAGAGATGGAACCGCTGCCAAAACACCCACGACAAATACTACGCGGGTATTTACCCTGTTGTGCTAAGGCTTGCATCAGATGAAATAGTGCATAGGTTCAAAAGATTAATAACTTTTTCAATTTCTGGGAGCTCGCCACATGAGAATTCAACTTAAAATATACTTAAGAATAAGCAGTTGTTTTGTTAAAATCGAAGATTAGGGAAAAAAACAACATACTTAATCCACAAATGATGTTTGAAAAAACTAGCCTATCTTGCTTCGGGATCCTTCGATATTTGTTCTGAGAAGAAGATCGAAAAATCTTCTAAACAGCTGTATTCTTTAGTTTTTCAAACATCATTTGTGCATTAAATACGTTGTTTTCCCCGATAATAAGTATTTTAAAATATGCATTTCTGAAAATCATTCTGAAATTTCTAGGGAACTAAAATTCTGCAGTAAAAGTGGTTAATCTAGAATCTAAATTAACTTTCTTGATTTTTTTAAAATTAAACTAAACAAAAAGCTCCCTGTATAGAACAATGTATATCACGGGGCTTACAGAAGTAAGTAATTTAATTTTTTTCAAGAAAAATACTATGCAAGGAACTTTGTTGATTAAGGTCTATATGATGATGGTGATATATTTTCCTCTATTATTAAGATGAATTTTTTATAAATAATAAATAACAGTTTAACTTAGTTATGGGGAACATGATAAAAAAACCTTTATATTGTAAAACCATAATGTGTGTGCAATACTTAAAAGTAGGTACAATAATAATATTTTAAGTAAGAGGGAAACAACAAAAGTTTATGGAACACTGGTTTATATTAAAGTATATCTAAGATTTTAATCATCTAAATCTTTTTAATTATTAAAAGACTAAGTTTAGAGCATAAATTGTTCTGGAATGAATCAAAAAAATATTGATCAATTTATCTATCCTGCTATTATCTGTTCCAGCATATTGATAAATTACATAGAAAAAACTTTTTTAATTAAATGTTAAAAAGTTTAAAATATCCGAAAATATGCAATTACAATATATTTTCTAAAGACTATACTTCTCAAGATATCGACATATTTTTCACAAATTTTGAAGCAAACTTATTTTATTCAGTCTTGCCTAGTTATGACAATAAGATAAATTACCTCTACACCAAATTTTGGGCTTCTCTGCCGAAGGTATAACTTAACTGAAAAACAACTTCCACAGAAATTTAATCATTGTCGTGTATTCATTAGTTTGGCTTTCCTGCCGAAAGTGTAATCTAACTGGAAAACAACTTCTACAGTAATTTAATCCGAGTCGTGTATTCATCAGTTTGGTTTTCCTGCCGAAAGTGTACCCTAACTGGAAACAACTTCTACAGTAATTTAATCCGAGTCGTGTATTCATCAGTTTGGTTTTCCTGCCGAAAGTGTACCCTAACTGGAAAACAACTTCTACAGTAATTTAATCCGAGTCGTGTATTCATCAGTTTGGCTTTCCCTAACTGGAAAACAAATTCTAAAGCAATTTAATCCGAATCATGTATTCATCAGTTTGGCTTTCAAGCCAATATTTTACCCTAACTGGAAAACAGCTTCTACAGAAATTAAAAAATCAATATAACTGCTGACTACTTAGTTTTAGAGCATATTTAATATCGCAATAAGTAGTAATATTTTAAGCAAAAAAATTATTTTGACAATTTAATAAGAAAAAATATTCAAAAATATAATGGAGGGAAACTAAAAAATCACACAAATAATAGAAAACAAAATAGTCGTGATGGACCAAAGGAGCAGTGCTCTCCATGAAACCAAATAATTATAGAGGGGACGTAGCTGCGCTGACTTGATTTAGTTATTTTGAATTGTGTTTCCATATATAAAAATAATAATTTCTATAAATTATGTAATAAAGATTTAAATTCAGTTTTATTGCTAGTTACTTTTAGGGTTTCATTTAATTTATTAAATAGGAAAGGACATAGAAAAGCATGAGAATTATGAAATATTTCCTTATTAGTATTTGAAATAAATTAGTTAACCATGCATATTTCTAAGTTCGAAGTTTCTAGCTTTGAAAGGGTAACGTTTCAATAGAAAAAATTTTCTCGGGTGAACTGTGTCTCATAGTATCACATCACCTTAAAAACGATACTCCAACTCGTAGCAGAAATTGTTTTCTTACCCGTACATATTTCTATTTCATACTTCTTTTACAATGAAAGAATATTCGCTTCTCTTTTAATTCGATTACATTTAAATTAACAACTATCCATATTGATAATTAACTATCAATTTTTCCATTACCAAGAGAAGATGACTATTTAGCAATAAATCAATCAACATTATGTACGCCCATTTCCCACGTTTTGCATTGGAAATAATTCCCAAATCTCGCTACGTCGCAAACAAGGTCTTCTCCCTAGAGCAAAAGACTCCATCACCTTCTCCAGTGCGTGAGAGTCGCCATGGGTGTGTGCGCGTAATCTACCTGACAGCCCTTCCTTTTCTTACGGTTCCACCTGAAGACGTGGGAAGAATAGTGCGACTCTCAATCGAAGAAAAAGGAGAGTGGGGTTCTGATTCGATGACCCCGGGGCGGACTCTCGGTTTCGATTACGATTTCCATCTTTTTCATCGCTCGTGGCGAAGTGCGTAATTGGGTTCTCCGCGAAAAGATTCTTTTGTAGGTAATGAGGTTTTTTTTCTGGTTTGAGTGGTAGAAGGAGTGTTGTTTGTAAGAGAGTCAATTTCGGGTTTTTAATTATTTTTAATCAATGGTGGTGATGATTAGTTTGGAAGTATAGTCTGACCGCCACGAAAAAACCTTTTGACGCCGAACAATATTGTTGCGGTTGTTATGGAAATGTATTCCACTGAATTTTGGGGGTGATGGTAATTCATAAACGGTAAAAAAACGCTTTGTGAGTAATCTGTGTGGCGAGGCTATAAAGCTTTGTACTTCTTATTGAAATTCGTTTTTCTGTCAAAGCTTTACTCATGGCTGTAAGACTATATTTTTATTGGATTGGGATTTACCAAGAAAAGTAAACTTTTTTACAGTTGCATGAAGTTAGCAGGTGGTACTAGGATGGAGTCATTATCTGTTACATTTATCCGATAGTTTCTTTAAAATGCAAGAATAGTTAGATGAAAGAGGGGAAGATTTAATTTTAATTATTGGTAACTTAGACGAAGATAACTAAAATATGTTAGCTTTTGCAAGAGTGTTATAATGTGCAGATGAGCAAGGCCTCTAGGGATTGGAGTAGTGTAATTAACGAGAGCTCAGATCACTTTCGAGTGTTTATAACCATTAGCAAACAGGGTGCAAAAATCCCTAATTATTATATAAATAATTTTGATGGACACAATTTAAGTTGATAGTTCAAAAGGGTGAACATAGAAATACTTAATTTTAATTTATTCAGACAAATGTATGAAATATTAATTAAAGGTTCACGATAATCTCATACCAACTTTCTAAAAAAATAAAAGATGAAAAAGATATTACTGTTAAAAACACTACCTACTTCAAAGTTTTGGTAATCAAGGTTGTATGAATAGAAGAACCCTAACTTCACTCCCGCAATAAAAAAAGATCAGGTGAAAGAAGTTAAATATCTCATCTTTATAGTTAAAACCTTAACCTTTTTCTCAGAAATAGAAAGTAAAAATAACCCGAAGATGAAGACTAGCTCAGCCACTCTGCTAAATGTGTTCAAATTGTGTTTTTAGTTGTGTTACTCAAATGAAACCTTAAGGGTGAAAAACGTCAAATATTAAAGTTCACTTTGTAAAGTAATTTAAATAATTTTATGGGTTCCAAACAGAGGGAACTAACCTCGTTTTATACTACTGAAAGTTAGGATGTTAAATAACTATCTTAGAGAGGGCAAATTACCAATAGAATAGGAAAAGCCACTCAAGCAAGCTCTTCAAAAAAAGAACCCTCTGTCACACTTCCAAGAGCAAAAAAACGTGCGCCGCCTCAAACCCATCGTGAAAATGGAGACATTCGGGCTGTCCAAATTAGTTCTCCAAGAAAAACACACCCGAGTGTGCTCATCACTGAGCTGGTTCAAGTTCACTCATAAAAACATAACATTTCACTGGTGAGTGAATCTGGCGAAGATGTCATTTCACGTCTAATGAGATTTTTCTTTTTGTTTACGATCATTTCGATATGATTGAGTTTGTGGCTAATAAAGGAAGAAACGAAATAGGAATATTATGTAACATTACAAAAAATTATTTTCGACTGATACATGTGACGTTTCATGGTACTTTTGCCGTAACATTGCAGGATTTGTGTATGTTAATGATGATGTATAAATTTGAAGATTTTTAAATTATTCATTTTTATGCTGATATTAGCATAACCTGTTACTATGACAATTCCCCCCTTCCGAAATTGTATAACATTTAAGAGACAAAAATGTCAAAAGTAACATTAAATTTCTCACACATGCAGATTATAAATTCGTCCTTTTTATCAGTTCATTACGAAAAAATTAATACATGCTTCATTTTTAATATTTTTACTTCTGATTTGAAGTGTAGAATAAATACATCAGTCTAAATAAATAGCAACACAAACCTAAAATAATTTCCCTTAGATAAACTCCTAATTAGTGTTTAGAAAAATCTCAATAATCGGTCTCAAATTATGAAAAACCTATACACCCTTCGTACTAAGAATAGCAATACATAAATACTGTTCTATCGCTTAAAACAAAACCGAAAAAAATACGGCCAACTATTTACGAATTTAAAAAGGTATAAAAATAATCAATACTTTTAAAATACATTTATAATGTTCTTAAATATAAAATTATGACACACACACACACAAAAATGTAAAATACACTTTTTTAAGTGCCTATAATTAAAAAAGGTGTTGAGAAAAGTCGATACTTTTAACCCTTTATCTACTTACTGCATTATGATTTTCTGTAATTTTTTTCGTGCAAATATTTTTTTAGTCACTAAATTGAAAATTAAGGAATACACATGAATAAAATACGATCTTTGTGAAATTTAATCCGCTAGAGCTAATCACTCAAATTTATACTTTTGAGTACCGCCAGTACACTGAGGCTAAAATATTCTCCCAATACAAAAATTCTGAATCCGATCAACATGTCAGATGAAAGCACAACTTCAGTTTTGAATCTATCCGCATTTCCCACTAAAATACTCATCATAGAAACTTTGCTGCTTTTTATCCTGGAAGAGTAAAACTGAAAGAGTGTTCCTGCAAAGTATCATCAGTAGTACGAGGGTTGTTTTTTAATTAACTTCCGTTTTGCTCCTGTAAAAAAAGTAGTGAGAATTTCGAAATAATTTTGGTACTGGTAGATAGGTACATTCTTGAGGATCAATTTCCTACTTTTTTGGAAAAAATCGGACATTTTTTCTATTATTTATCAAATTTACAAGCGCACTCCTCGAACTTAATTCCCGCCGGCCCATAGAGAATTTCTCTTCCTTTAAACTCTGTTCGCATTAACAATAGACAATCGGCAGGCAGGTGATTTTTGCAGCATGCTATTGTGCATGTTTAGAACCATATGTTTTGCATCTGCCAAGTTCCAGGCATTGGGAATTCTGGAGTTACAGCCATAATAAACAAGGCAACATCGATAGATTCGCAGGCAAAGTGTGCGCTGAGGGGGAAAACGGCTGTCCGAACCGATGCAAAGCTCAACGAAAAATCAAACTTTTTAAGAAGCGGAATCGAAAAACTTGTGAAATGGTACGGTAAATGGTCTATTTAAAGATGATTACGTTGAAAAGTAATTAAAGATGTTTGTAACCTTCCGTAACAACCTTATTTTTAAATATTTATTTTGTTTTTTTATTTTTAAACTATCAAAAAGGGGAAAATTTCGAAAAAGATGATTTCTCTATGGGTTGGCGGGAAATAAGTTCGAGGATCGCGCTTGTAAATTCGATAAATAATAGAAAAAATGTCCGATTTTTTCCAGTAAAGAGGGAAATTGATCCTCAAGGATGTACCTATCTACCAGTAGCAAAATTATTTCGAAATTCCTACTACTTTTTTTTCAGGAGCAAAACGGAAGTTAATTAAAAAACAACCCTCGTATAATCGTAAGGATGTGTATTCTATGTAACTTTAAACTTGGTGGGACAAGTAAGTACCTTCAGTAGATAAAGAGTTAAGGTATTGATACTTGCGGAACAATGATTAATTCCAGTAACAAGTACTTACATGAATATGATACATTTTATGTAAATATGTAAGAGTATTTGAACCAAGGCGTTAAAAATGTTCGTATATTTATATTCTGTACTTGAAAGTTGTTCATATCCAAATATTTATAAATTCTCTCCATCAATAATCTAAACTTCCTATTCTCTTGTCATTCCAAGTAAATCCTCTTGATCCTCAAATTCTCTTTTTTCCTGTAATGTGTGTTGTGTGATTTTCATGGACGTAATGAATTAATATCGTTGTGTCATATCGTTGGAATAACTAAAATGGCTAAAGGCCGCCGGCCGGACGTTTGGCGGACAACCTCGCGATATTACAAAATGGGAATTCTCACCTTGAAAACACAATATATGCATTCCTCTAAATATTTAAATGAAATTCGTTTTGTGATTTTTGACAGGTTCGTATTATGTCCTTTAAAAGGAAGGATGGGAATGAAATCGTGGAAAAAAGGAGAAAAGGTTGTTTATTTCTTGGATTTAGTGACATGCATTGATTTATACTACTTATGAATGAAAAATGTGTGTAAGGAGGAATAAAGATATTTTTATACGCACTAAAGTGGCTAGCTTCTAAAAAATCTTGAAAATTTCAGGTAATCGTGTACAACAGGGGTCGGCAAGTCATTTTACTTGGGGTCCAAATAATTTTGAAAGTTTTCATCAAAGTTCGAAGAAAAAATAGGTTACTTATTTAAATTCTTATCTTCAGATTTACATATATTTTACAAAGTACGCTACCTGCTTAATTAATTAAAATGCTATATTTAATTTTATTATAAGTTTTTACGTTATAAATGGGGGTCTGAGGGTTCCCCCATGAAATTTTTTGAAATTATACCCTTAAAAAACGGATCTAACTAATTTTTGAGAGTAAAAATACATACTAATTATTTTCAAAATTTCATAGCGGTCCGGATGCGGATCGCGGTCCGCCAGTTGCCGACCACTGGTGATGAGTAGAATATAAAGTCCTCTTTAAAAGGTTAAAGTAACCTTTCTAACCTTTCCGATGGTTGTTGTGTGAATAAAGAAAACCGTTCATGGAATTTAGTTCCACTATAAATATTTTCTTCCGAAAATATGCCTTCTCTCGTAAGTATTACGATTATATCCTTCAGTGAACCTAATGAACAGCTCTAGTTTTTGATATTCTCGAATAATACAAAAAGTTAAAAGGTTTGTCTAAAGAACAAAGTACACAATGGTTTCTATTTTCACCTCGCTCTTATCCTTGGGTAATTCGGACGTCCAAACGGTCTGCAAAGATACCCCCAAACAAAAAAAACAAAACCACAACCGTCTCTTCTCTCCACCTGCTGTTGCTAACAAACGAGCAAAAGCTGTAAAACTCCGCGCCGAGATTAACAAGCCCTATCTGCCAAGATCATCACATGGAACTGCAGATGCAAGGTACGAAAAATCCGATAATTAATTACGAAAACCGTTCACCTGTAAAGAGCAAGAGGTTGCCCCATCCAATCCTTCTTCGCTGCTGATGAAAAGAACTCTTACAAAACATTTGAGTTATTACCATGCCATTATTTAAATCCCTTTGCCATGCAGAGGCGAAAGAAGAGCATTGAGAAGGAATCGGCAGGTTTATCTTCGCCGCCATCGGAGATTATGGAGATTAATTTCTCCTTTGGGTCAGACAGGCTCACTCCTCTATTGCTGGTGAGGAGTTGGAGAACTTGTGGAATAGGCCGGGTATTCAAATTGATTGTAAGGGCGGGTTTCTTCTGTTCATGTTTGCTTTTGACTTGAGGCCTTGAACTTGGACGAAAAAGGAAACCAGGGAACGGTCAGACACAAAAGATGGGAGGTCGTTGATAAAAAATAAAGATATGGATGAAGAAAATGTGTGTGAACTCGACTCGGTGATAGAAATTTGATATCGCATAATCGGTATCATTGATTTCTTTCTCAAAACAATAGGGAAAAAAGTTAATCATTTTTTGTTGAATTGATCTATCCTCTTAAAAACGTCTTCATAAATAGTATTTACATGTAGTATAGGCGAAAATTGAGAAAAGTTTAAGCAGTCTGATGAGTTTGTGTTAAACATAGCTCTAACGGACAAGCACTTATCTAATTAATATTTAGAAATACGAGTTAAATAAGAATAAAATGATTGCTTTATTCTGGTCATAAGCTTTATTCGAAAGCTGTTTGAAAACTGCAGCCAAATAGTTTATATTCAATCTTTTTATGTTTGTATTCATCTGCTTTTATCTATCATTATGAGCACAGAGCCTGTATCTATAAGGTTTGAAAGGACTGTTTATGTTTCGTAAATCACTTCTTTTGAAATTCGTTAAACTGAAAATTCCAGGAAATAGAAACTGAGTTTTCTAATAAATACAAGAAAAATCAATAAGAACAAATATGAAAAGGAAGATCTTAATTTCTGATGCAGGGGCCGAATGAATTACTGGACCTTAAAACTAATTTCAAAATAATTAAATTATTTCAATAGAATTACGCAACCCCTTCCATAACTCTCCTATACAGATTGATTCAACGAGTTCTCCCTAACTCGGCACAACCATATTCCTTGGGTGGAGTACATAAAAAATGCCCAAATAACTTCTACGACCCATTGTTTTCGAAAAATTTGCAGCAGAAAAATGTAAAACATCATGTCCTATTGACGCTGAAAAAAAAACGTATAAAAAATGTGTACGTATATGGTTATTTGGATATGATTGCTAATATTTTGAAAATATTCACTCTGTGGATGCAAGCGCGCACGGTGGAGTCAAAAAACTTTATACATTTTTCGAAAAATATAAGCTATCTGTGCAGAGTTTGAGCAGACTTGTTGAAACACTGTTTTTTTCTTCATGCCTTTCGAATAGAGCTCTGTGAGAACACCAGAACAAAAAACACAATTAAAACAAGGGCCCCCAATTACTGGTCTGAAGGGCAAATCGAAGGTCCGATAAAGAACACAAGGCGGGGCAGACGAAACAAAAGAACATCGCTGGGAGTCTGAGGAGTGACCAGATCCATTGACCACTGCAGCTGAGGGCGCAGCGACCCGGCCGAAGGTCAAGGATCGGCTCATCGGATCCTTTTTAGCTGGAAAATGATCTGACGTCATAGGGATGTAATAGTGCCGATCCATTGTTTCTTCGTACACGAGTTCCTTCCGATGCTTTCAATCCAACAGGTTGTTGGAAAGATGGTGGACCCGCTTTGATCGTTTCGGATATGTCTTCGGGATGCGTGTTCGGGGGATTGGTAGAAATGACGGGGTGGTTCCTGTGACATCGGATGGAAATAGGATGTTTTGTTTGGGTGGATAGGGAAGTAGAAAAGGGAAGATTAATAATGTTCGAGGATTTAAGACTGGAGATATAGTTACTTGACATTGAAATCAATAATCCACAATTTGAAGGTTATACACTTCAAGAAATAACGTTTCTAGACTTGTACTAAATAACTTATTTTTTATTTAACCCTTTATTTACCGACGGTACATGTAAGTACCACTAGCGCAAGTTTAGAACTGCTGATGGTTGGCGAGTTTTGGCTATTTGGGGCCATATTTAGAAGCCACATAATTTACTTAACATTAGTTTGGGTAACTATATAGTGACTTTTATCACTAAAATCGTGGCGCATCAGCTGTTCTAAACTTGCGCTGAAAATAATTTGGTAAATAAAGGGTTAAGTGCTGGTACCACCCGTATAGTATAATGCTTAGTAGTTGTGTTGGACAAAATAGATACTTTTAGGAGGTATCGAATACTTTTTAGCACTCTTTTGAAACTAAGTACCAAATGTGGTTTAAAAATTTCAATAATTTTACTTGTGAAAACTGAAAGTAATAAAAGTAAGTAACTGTAAAGCAATTCTCAAAGGATACATTATGAACCACTCTTGTGCTACTTTTACTCATTACTTTTATAGGTATCGAATACACTCGATACTTTTAGGTATCGAATACTTAAGTATTTGGTATCGATACCTGCCCATCACTACTTAGTAGTTACAAGTTGTTTAAAATCAAAATTAAGATGGGGGTATTCATTAGTAAAGGAGTTTGTCCATTAGATAACACCAATTACTGCACAAAAATTAGCTTAAATGTTGTGAGGGACACCGTCCTCTTTTAGGATATCTCTCTTTATACATCCGTAAAGATCATCCTATGTTGAACCAACAATAGTAAAAGGGTCACGTGATTTTTTGCTTCAGTATTTTTTATTTTATTTAAAATATACTGATTTTTTATGTATATAGAGGGTATAACTAAGGTTAGAGGGAGTAAATGTATCTTCCTCTTTCGATCAATTGCCCCTCACCTTCTTCCTTTCTCCCCTCCGAGTATGTCAAAATCACGTGACCCTTTTACTATCGTTGGTATGACAGTTAATGCTGATAGAATTGGGGATGGGCACTCTACATTAAATTAAAAGTCAGACCTCCTTTAAAGTGAGAAAGTGTTTTAAAGTCCATATACCTTTATTTTCATTATTCCACAATCTTTTGACACATTCCGCCCACTCATGGGTGATTGGACTTAATTGAACTGCAATGCAAGGCAGTTTTGGCCACAATGAAAGAGGTTTTTGAGAAAAAAGGGAGACGGTCTCCCCCATTGTAAAAAATACGGCGCGTTACACCATAACGAGGTGGAAAGAAATTGCCACCATATCATTGAGAGACGTTACATCGGGATAGGGAGGGACCTCTCACGTAGACTCGGAGGGAGGTCCCACGACTGTGCCTTTGGTGGAAATTTCTTTCCACCCCTTTAATGTGTAACGTGAAGTAATTTTTTAGTGTCCAGGAAATTTTTTTTTGTAACTGCATTTTGAATGAATTAATTAAATTAAAACTATATCAGCAACGGGGATAGAGAGTACGGAAGAAATTAATAAAATACATTTTTCTTCAAAACTCTTAAAAAACTAACTGGAAATAACTTTTACAACACATTGAAGAACACTTTTTTGTTCTCAAATTATCAATACTTTCGTTTGTGTTCTGAGCCATAACCCTTTATTATTCACTGTTCTGTGATTAGAATTCTGAATTACACTGAAATAATGATACAACGAAAAATCCCGTTATTACGAAAGTTCAGAAAGTCCCCAACCGCTTTTATTCGAATTATCAAATTACCGATACAACAAAATTTCCGTTACATACAAGGAAGAAATTTTACGGTCCCGTGAAGTTTGTTATAACGGGATTTTACTGCACTCTTAAAACGACAGTCTCAAAACTGAGTAAAAATCACTCAAACTGGCTCAGAATCGAATTTACTCAAATTTGAAAACATCAATGTACTCATTTCTGAAAATGCGCATACTCAAAAATGAAATATCTTGAGCTTGATTCATGAGAATGCCATGCAAACTCAAAAATAAGCTCATGATGTTTCATTTTTGATTATGCACATTTTTAGAAATGAGTACATTCATGTTTTCAAATTTGAGTTAATTTGATTCGGAGTCAGTTTGAGTAATTTTTTACTCAGTTTTGAGACTCTCGTTTTAAAAGTGTGTAGTTTGAAAAGTGTTTATATCCAGATATGTGTTGCAATAAAATTGCTAAAAAATGAAATGCTTTCTTAAATGTCTTTATAATGTTTTTGTGGGAGAATTTGGAGTGTCTCCGCGATACACAGATATAAGTGCTTCAAAACACTCCCGATTTCAATAGGGTGATCCTGATCCCCCAACACCAGGGCTGAAGAACTCTCTCTGAGCATTTGTGGTTTACCGTCATCCCGTTTAGTGTGTAGCATTAAGTGTCTCGCTCCACCGACAAGGTCAATGAGAAGAATGCCACAACCAGGTCGCGACACACATTTGGGGTTCGTGACAAAAAGAGTGGTTCGAGGGACGCGCGTTGCCGCCAACCATGAAAGTGCACGGGAGTTTTCGGAAGGACCTTGCTGATATCGCACGTGCGTTCGTTAGCAAACGGTGTTCTTCCCACCATGCTCTAATGAAAAATAAGGATCAAAGTTCACTCCATATTAATTCCTCTGGGGTTTATAAATTACTTGGTGGTAAATTGTTAACTGTTGTATAAATAAAAAACGATTAAACCTAAAGAATTGAGGTCTTTGCTGCAACAAGCAGTTATCTCCAAAATCAGAATGCACATCGAAAGGCGTCACCTTACGGTCAGCCAGCAGTGGTCACCAAAGTGGTACTGTTGGGGCCTGGTATAACAGGGTTGGCAACTAATGGTGCCATTTTTTACCCCAAAACAAACTTCTAGGATGTGTAATGTTTTAGAAGATGTGTGTTTCTGAATGTGGATTCAATAACTATACATTAGCTGAAAATATATAAATTTATTTTTTTTTCTTGGAAATATAATTTTTTTAAAAGTTAAAAAGTAAAAAATAAATTTTAAAAGTTAAAAAGGGCGGCGGGTAAAAAAAGTAATAATCATCGCCTTTTGTAGATGACCCCTTAAGGTCAAAACCTTATTACAGTTTTTATTGTATTGGGTTGTCCCATAAGTTCTGTTACTTTTTACGAAGTTTTGTCTTTGAAAATTTTTTATGAAAAACTGGTAATAAGTGGAGATTTTAAATAAAAGGGATTTTGATATATGTATATTTATAAACATAATGTGTGATTTTGGTAGTTCTCGGGATATTATTTCTCTTTAAAATGGCGGTTTGAAAAAAAGACCAAAAACGACGATTTTCGCGTAATTTTTTTCTTTTGTTTAAAAAAGTAGGAAGAACGCATAATTCATGGTTAAAAAAAGTTTTACTGTATATTTGAAATGTTTAGATTACGATGTCGTAGTTTCAAGATGATTCGATAAGTTTAAGGTTGGAAATTTCGGCTTTAAAACTTCATATATTGGCAATTTCACGTGTTTTTTAAAGCACGCCTATTGTTTTTCTAAGCAGCTGATATGAAGTAATTAAAGGCAGGTGTTTTTTTAACCATAATGCTTGTTAATGCATTGAATTGATGCCATTAATGCATAGAAAGTACCTTTTCATAATATCATTCAATTGATTTATTTCTAATTGCCAAGGAGTTGTTTTTATTGTAATGTTTTCGTATGAAGCGAAGAAAATTGCTATGTTCGCTGAGCGTAAGTTCAGCGAGTGTAATTGTGATAAGCTAAAACGCTGCGCGCTTGCATTGTGCGCACTATTTTCTGAGCGTAAGTTCAGATATAATTTAATATACTGCATATTTTGAATACTTGGGTCTTTCCTAAGCTTTTTTATTCATTTTGATGTAAAAATTTCTTTGAAATGACTAACATTATTGAGGTAAGTTTTTCGCAATAGATGTTATGTTTGGGACCAAAATTTCCTAAGTTAAACTTATCGAATTATCTTGAAACTATGACATCTTAAACTAAACATTTCAAACATACAGTAAAACTTTTTTTAGCCATGAATTATGCGTTCTTCTTAGTTTTTTAAACAAAAGAATAAAATTACGCGAAAATCGTCGTTTGTGGTCTTTTTTTCAAACCACCATTTTGAAAAGAAATAATATCACGAGAACTACCAAAATCCCACATTATGTTCATAAATATACATATATCAAAATCCCTTTTGTTTGAAATCTCCACCTATTACCAGTTTTTCATAAAAAATTTTCAAACACGAAACTTTGTAAAAAGTAACAGAACTTATGGGACAACCCAATAGATAAGGGAACGTACCCATACTACGTGACCCATTCAGGGGAGGGAGGGGGGTCTTCAAAATACCACGCTCGGTCACAGGGGGGAGGGGGGGCTTAGGGTTTTGTCACGTAGTCAATTTCTTCTAGTCAATATGACAAAATTAAGCCAAATTAAATATTGAAATTGGCCAAATTAAGACTAATTAAGCCAAATTAATTATTAAAATTAGACAAATTAAGCAAAATAAATTTTTTTAAACTTTTTGTTCGCAAAAAATGATGGAAAACCGTATTTATGAATTACTACGTGAAAACTAGAGGGGGAGGGGGGGTCTTGGCAAATACTACGGATGGTCACCAAGGGGGGAGAGGGGGGTCAAAAATGGTAAAAAATGGGTCACGTAGTATGGTTACGTTCCCTAAGTTAAAACATAATATTTGGACATTGGAATTTCATCTCTACCCCCTACAATTTGTTCACAATAGCCAATTTCGTATTGCTTCTGACAACTTTTGTCCACCCTCCATAGGGTCTCAGAAATGTTTCGAGATACCCTCAAGCACAAAGTTTCCCAACGTGGGGCAAAATGATATTCTAGGGGGACAATTGGAAAATTTTCAATCAAATTGCCCCCCAGGTGGGGCATGAACCACGAAGTTTTAATTACTTCCCAAGAAGGATTTTTGAGAAAAAAAGACATGGGGGGACATAGAAAAATTAGAAAAGCTTCGATGGGACCCCCATGGGCCGAAAAAAGTTGGAAAACACTGCTCTAGCATTTTTGCCCACGTTTTTAAATAACCCTGTATTAATGTGAAGATTGGTAAGAACCAACTGATGCTGTAACTAATTGATACTGAAGCATTATTCAAAATATTAAAATAGAGTCGGCCAGCTTTTCTGCTCAATGAGGTATTCTCACGTTTTGAGATTAAATTTTATTAAAATAGTAGATAAAAAACCATGAAGAATGACGTTTACATCAAGTATTTTTGTAGCCTAGTTTCTGAGATATAAATTTTTGAATTTCGTTTTTAGTTTGGGCCCGAAAACACTCTCGAATCACAAGTCATGCGCTGTGAGGTCACATCCAATAGAAGCCCGTTTTCTGATAACGTGACTTTTCTGACGTTTTGGCAAAAATAAAATTTAATTTTAAATTATTTAAACAAATTTTTTAACTTAAAAATAAGAAATTTAGGAGTTTTAAACCATAATGTATCAAAAAAGTATAAAATCAAGCAAATCCCTCACTCATGCAAATACCTCATTGTATTTCTTTATCCAGGGACGAGCCGTGTGTTCTTTTGGTATCACAAAATCATTTTCTGTGTGTTGTTTTATTATTTGCATGTGTTATTGTGAGTGTTGTTACGTTTTGGCTTCTTAAAAGGTGTGGTTTCGTCTATTGTAAGGTATTATACGCCTATTATTTTTAAACTAGGGGTCTGGTCTATAGAAAACTCAAAAAAAAATTCATGTAGGGTAGGTGGGGGCAAAGCCCCGCAGTTTTTAGTATTTTTAACATTGTGATCGAAATAGGGTAGATCAGGGGTTCTCAAACTTTTTATGTCGCGGAGCCCTTTTCAAGAGAAATTCTTCGCGGAGCCCTTTTCCGAAATAAATTTTTCAAGGTATAAAAAGCAAATTACATAAAACCCATTGCTTCTAGAAATAAAAAAGCATAATAGAATTTTATTTCGGGAGGGGTCCAAAATTATTCCTCAGCCCCTCCCATGCATATTTAACAGTTTAACGTAGCTTTTAAAAACATTTTTAGGTATAATTTGCATCTAAAATAATTTATTTGTAAGAAAATTGTGATGAATTAAGTTTCAAGTATAATAGAAGGGTCTGGGGGGTCCTTCCTCCCCAGAAGATTTTGTGAAATGTGATCTTTAAAAACAGTTTTTTAATTCGTTTTAGGTACATCATTGTCCAAATTTTGGACACACATTTTTAGGTAGGATTTTAATTTTAACGAACTTACTATAAAAATTGACAATAATAAAGTTTCAAGTACAATAGGGGGTTTTGGGGGTCCTCCCCAAAAGAATTTCGGAAATTTGACCCTAAATAACATGGTTTTAACTTGTTTTGTTATACGTAGTCCGATTTTCCGGGGGAGAGGCAGGGCCCCCTCGCCCCTTTGATATACACCCCGGGATATATGGAATATTTTGTTTACCAACTATATTTTATAATTGGATACAATGTAAATCTTTATTTAAAATTTCTGAATATTAAAGATATCACTTTTTAATCATTATGCCGGAGATGCATGAACAAAGGATTCCCCCCATACAGAAATCTATACATCTGTAAAATTTTGTTTTCCTAAGTTACTTCTTTTGAAAGCGAGAGCTGTTTTGGGGGTTTGTTAGACCATACGTCTGAGGTACATATCGAAATTTATTTACACATGGGAGCAAAATCATTCCTTATCCCCTCCCATGCCATAGGATCAATGTTAGCTTTTTATACATTTTTTGGCAGAATTTGCATCTTAAAGAACTTAATATAAGAAACGTTTTGTGTAATTAAGTTCCAAATGCTATAAAGGGGGGGGTTGGAAAGTTTACTCTACTAAAAACAGGTTTTCCCTTGGTTTTGGTACATCTACTCCGAATTTTGGACATTCATTTTTAAGTACGATTATGATTTTGCTGAACTTTATAAAAAAAGGTGCTGAGTAATCAATTTGAGAGGTGGGGGAATGGGGTTCCTAGGTGTGCTACTATTCGGCGCGGCCGTTTCAGCGGCAGAAATAAAATGAAAGTAAATAGAACTCTCATAATTTTTCTAAAAATTAGAAGAAAAATTTGGTGCCGAAACGGGCCGGTGCCCAAACGGCCAGCGCCAAACCGTCCCATCCTGGGGGTTCCTCCCCCAGAAAAATTTTGGAAATTTGACCCTAAAAACAGGGTTTTAACTTGTTTTGGTAAACCAAAAAAGACCTGAAAAAGGCAAAAACCAGCAGACCTTACCAACACCTTACAGAAAGTTATTTATATAACATTTCAGAGAAAAGCAAATTAGAAATTATCAAAAAATGTATTTATTTCAAATTTCCTCGCGGAGCCCCTGGAAATGCTCGGCGGAGCCCTAAGGGCTCCGCGGAGCACAGTTTGAGAACCGCTGGGGTAGATAATCCCGAAATTTCAATTGGAGGTGTTAGATTGAGATGTTACCTACAAAACCAATCCAAATTTATACTCTTATTGATAGTATTTCAATAGAAATTGACAATTTAGTTGAAAAAAAATTGCGGGTCTTTGCCTCGAAAAATGGGGCAAAGACACGCACTTTTGAATCTTCGTGTCCAAGTGAAATAAACATGGATAAACAAAATGTTTCATTATAAAAACACTAGAAATAATCATCTTAATACAGTAGAGCCCCTATTATCCGCGGAATTGGGTGGCAAGGGTACCGCGGATAGCTAAAATCACGAATAACCAGAAAAAAGACTAAAAATGAGGTGAAAACACCGAAACAAAATATCTCAGCATAAAAACTATGTTTCATTGTACAAAAACATATTATGTAAAACTTTTAAAATGTGTACAGTACAGTAGAATTATTTGCTCTACATCTAAAATCTCTCTAATGTTCGTCTAAAATGTACCCTCATCATTGAATTTTTTTTCGTGGCAATCGTGGATCATCCGCTCGCGAATAATGGATTTCTAATGTATTGTTTTAATATTTTTAAGTGAACCAACAATATTAAACATAAATATAATCCGTTTTAATGAAAATTGTCAATCTGTTGTAGCAACTCATTTCAAAGTGCCCAATATCTTTCAAAGGGGAGAAAAAAGGGTTTCAGTTTGAGGATTGACATCTCGGAAACCTTTATTCAACTTTTTAGGGATCCTGTAGGTTCTAATTTCCTTTTGGGGCGAATTCCCAAAGTTTTGAAGATGCGGGTATTTGCCCCAAAACACCTGCGGGTTGCGGGTATTTGCCCGTTTCACTTTATTTTGAAAAACAAGCCTTATTATTTTTAGAGACATGTTAAGGAAATTCTTTCAAGACGAAAGTGAAGTTCAAATGCTATCTTATCATTGGCTTATTTGTTTGTAATTCTTCTGAAGCCCTATTTTATGTTATGTTTAAGTAAAATATCAGAAAAATTACATCAAAATGATGAAAAACAAACTTACAGCATTTTTTCAACTCGTGAGTGACTTAGGGGTACGAACTTTCGTAGAACGATAGGTCACAGTAAGACAAACCAACCACCTGGTTTTCAACTTTTAAATAGATTATTAACAATTAAAAATCGCGGTGCGTGGTTTTGCCCCGTGCGGGTTTTTACCCCCACCTACCCTATTGCGTATTTCTTCTACTTCTCCGTACGGTGCATATTTTTTTTCCAAAAAAAGTCCCCAAATCGCCAAAATAAAAAGTGAAACCTTGGTAGAAGTAGCAATCACTGATTCCTCACCCGGATCATGTAGTTATTTTTGCGTTTGAGAAACGGTTCTGCCAGCAAATGAGGCGATAGGTACTGATGAAAGCAAACCTTGAAATAAAGTCATTTTCAGGTTTGAGAGAGAGGAAACCAGTCAAACGGTTGTTAAAGAATACTTAAGGGCAATCAAGAAAACCGACACATTAGGGAAAAAGTTTGCCGTTGACTTCCAAGTCTATGTTAAATGTTATGAAAGTGTATTGGTGTTTACATTGAAAGCAAATCCATAGATTTTCATCGAACCATTTAATGTGATTTGTGAGTTTTAAGAAATTTTTGATTTATCAAGAAACTATTAGGGATAAAAGCCGAGTTATTGCATAGATTTTGAGAAGTTGGAAAACTACTGTATTTCCGAGTTACAATAACAAAAGCAAAAAAAACCGGTAGAATCTCTTTACAATGACCCCTACATTACAACGACCATTAAGAAAAATGCGGATTGTTTTCAACAAAGCGATATTTTTATTTTTTGTACCGTCCTTTCATTATAAAAAAACTTTATATGTTGGTCCCATTAGGCATGTGAGGTCGCTCTAATAAGACAAGGTTCTACTTATTAAAAATTAGATGCAGAAGACACATTCAGTTAAGTGTTAACTCCAACTCTCAAGCGTTGCCTCCAGCCATGGACCGGTTTCGTCCTTGTTAGGACTCATCAACACGGCATAGGCAAGTACTAGTCAATGGCGGAGGGCAAGTACTAGTCAATGATTTAATGCGTTACAGATTTAATTCCTGAAAGGCAAGGTCCCTACTTGCCTTTCGGGAATTAAATATGTTCTAGGAATGCCAAGTCACTCCAGCAGATGAGTGGAGGACAAATCAATGGATGAACACGTTTTCCGTTATAATGGCTAAACTAGTACTTGCCCTCCTCTCTTGCGTTGCCTTCCTATGCCGTGCTGATGAGTCCTAACAAGGACGAAACCGGTTCATAGCTGGAGGCGACGTTTGAGAGTTGGAGTTACAATTATTGTCCGCTAACCAAAAGGGTTGAAGTACTCCCTTCATTTTCATTCAGATTACTTATGAGAAACAAGTAAAAAAAGACCGCATTCAAAGTTGACTTATAAATTACACAGGAGTTGAATCCGAATCCAATTTTATATCCCAAAATATAATCATTATTTTCCTTAAACTTTAAAAGGAGTGTCCGACGCGAGGACAGATCAGATTGCGCCTTTGGTAAAAAAAACTGATACGGGAAAACAGATCTTTCCCTTCCCGATAGAAAAGTCATTGAGAACGGTATTTTCTTCAAGTTCCATTCATTCATTATCAAACCATTCATCTCACACTACGAGAGACCCAACCTCTTCCGCAATCTGAGAAAACGTTTATCGCGTCTATCATCCTCTGTCGATAGATGGAAATCGACTTCAAGGCGAGAGAAAGAGAAAATGTCGCATCAACACCTGCGTTCCGCTCTGTTAAAAACGCGCGATTAACGAAAGGGTTGACGTCCGAATTACACCGGTCCGACCTCGCGCCCGCCGACGAAAATTCTCTCATCTGCTGGTGATGGACAATCCGATGGACAGGGTGGTTTTCAGAGCAGATCTGCTCTCGCCGATGCTATCATCGCTATTCCAACTCGAATTTGGGAGATTTTGCTGTGATGTAACTGATATTCAGCGACGTGTAATCCGTAGTTAGCTTGGATGGTGGTGTGGGAAGAACTTGGAAAATGTGCTTGAATGATGGGTTATGTGAGATTAATAAAAAATGGAGAGCTTCAAAGGCAAAAACGTTCAAGCTTCGTTTAATTTTTGTCATGTATGTCGTTTACTTTGGGGACATCCATAAATTACGTGAGGTCAAAAAGGGGAAAGGGGTTTGGAAAAATCTCACCAAATCTCACTAAGGGGGGAGGGGGGTCGATTAAAGTCTCACGTCAACTTTTTAAGTTAGAAATTATACGATTTTCTTTTTTTTAAGTATGAGAAAGGAATACACACAGATAAGATACTGCAAATTATTTTTAAAAAGTTGTAGGTAAATCTCACTTGGGGGGAGGGGGGGTCCAGCAAAATATCACTAAATCTCACCAAGGGGGGAGGGGGGTCCAGATTTTGGAAAAAACGCCTCACGTAATTTATGGATGTCCCCTTTTAGTAGCAGTTGCGTAAACTAACAGATTTAGTATATTAAAAATCCAAGGTGCTACTAGACTAGAGTAATGGGTAGATTACAGTTTTCATTGGACGTATCACCCAACAGAAAACAGTTTCCTAAAAATAACAAATACGGGGGTGGGTAGAGGGTATAAATTCAACCCTCCCCCCAATTTTTAAAACTGTCTTTTCCCTTTACAATTCAGAGTTGTACAAGAAGCTGTGTTCTACGGGGGTCACCAGTAAAATGTCCAAAAATAAGTTCACTGATTTTTAAGGAATATCTAAAATTTTCATAGAGGGTACATCCTATCCTTTTTTTTGCTCCAAACTCAATTCTATGGACAATACATTCGGAAAATACTCAAAGATTAAATCCTACCACTAAAAAATTACATTTAACTTACAGTAAAGCACCGTTTATACGTCTCTCATTTATACGTCTTTTACATTTATACGTCGTTTTCGCTAAGTCCCAATTCATTCAAATAATCAAAATTGTTTTCAATTATACGTCTTTTCATTTATACGCCGTTTTACGTCGGTCCCTTGAAAGACGTATAAACGGTGCTTTACTGTATAATGAGAGAGATGCTCCTTGGAAATACTTTTAGGTCAACCTAAACCTCCCAACTGACGAAAATTTGTTAAATGACTTAAAGATAGATTTTGAAATTACTAGAGCAGTAAAAATTCTTTGACATGGTCATTGTCTCATTATATAAATTAAATCATACAAAAATAAAATGCAATCAAAATACAACTATTAATCTCTAAACAAGTAAAAATTTTAATTTGAAAATTGTTTCACTTAACGAAGTAAAACCAAATGCGTCCAAAAAATAAACAGTCGCGTCAACAGCACGTGAACGTCTCGGTTCATTGTTATTGGTTGTCAGTTGTCAATTGCAAAATAAGAAATAATTTTCCTTCAGCATACTCATTTGGGAACGATTGACGCCTAGAGGGGAAAATGTTATAGGTTAAAAGTTAAGCAACTGCTTTTACCTGTTCAAGATGGATGTAACTCAGATCAGTGAGTATTTTTTGCTTGAGAAACACGCTTAACACTTACAAATTTTCAGCTTTGAAAAATGGAATGTTTTGTGTTATTTATTAGATATTTAATAATTTATTTTATCAAGTGAGGATCTCTCCCCAGTTGGAAAAATTGAGAAATTTCAAAAGGTCTATAAAAATACCAATTGATTTTTGACTGTTTTTTGTGAGAAAACATTCATGTTCACGGTGCTAAGATTCATAAGATTGTGTTAGAATTCTAAAATTAATAAGGTAATTCATATTAGAAATGAAAAAAAACGCTGTTGTGTTTGATAATTTCTCTAAACACCAACTATGTTATGACTGTTATTTCGATGACTTTCGTAATAAATTTTTTACTACCCTTTATTAGGATTCAAAGTTTTTCTCTTTTTCACAGCATGTTTGACATATTTGGTTTTATATAAACAGAGAGAAATTTTATACTTCCTTAATAAAAAGGTACATGAGAACGAAAAAAAACCCAATAGTAATCAAATACAGTTCAACAGGATATTAAATAAAATGGTAAATTGAATTCTAGATATTCAGGGAGGATTTTAAGAGGAAAAATCATAAGAATACAAGCGTGCTTCTCAGACAAAAATAACTCATCCACAATGAAGTTAATCAATATTTTCCCTAACACCCACTCCATTATCCTAACAAGCAATACAATCAACGCAAGAGAAAAACTGATCACTTGAACAAAACCAAATCCTTTCCATACAACTTTTTCCAAACACAAACAAAAATTAAAAAGCAAAAACACCTTTAATGAAGATCCTCTTATTACAATACAAAATCCGAACTTTTTTTCATGACAATTATCACCCCAAGAGAGAGACCCAATTAAAACCTCTATCCTAGTTAACTTAACCCTTTCACGCCACACGCGTGATCTCCATACATTGTTAAAACTTTTTAAAAAATAAGCCTTATCCGTGGTGATTACGAGCTACTCCTCTTAACGCCGGCTTATAAACGACTTGAGGAGCTTCGGCACTTTTTTGTGATGCCCGTTGCATTGTTTTGCTGCGCTGACCTCCGGTCGTCATCAACTGCTGCAAAGGTCAGGCTGGTTCGTTCGGCAGGTCAAGTGGTGGGGCTTCCGGGTGAGGGTGTTTTGTTGTTTGTCTCCTTCTCTCATGTTTGCCGATCGTGCGAAAACAATGCCAATCAGAATGAACGGAAGGAATTTCGGCTGGGAGGAATGGTGTTCCGGAAAAATTTTAAGAGCTCTCCTTTTCCTCTTTATTATTCTCTTATTTTCTCTCACTATTCCTACCCTTCATTCTCTAATCTTTTTTTCTTTCTTTTTTGTTACTCTGTATATCCTCTCTTAATAGTCTACAAGTGAATATATTATAGAAAAGAAGAGTTCTAGTCTACAGTATGTATGACACTTTATCACTTATGAACACTTTTATGAACGCTTATTAAAGAGTTATATTGTCAGAGTATCCTTCGGTAAAATAATGAACCGAATAGGGGTACTTCTAGTTATTTATAATTTATAAAAGAATGCTTTTTAAGGAGGTAAAAAGTAATGGGAAGAGAAACAAACACTGAAAATAAAATATTTCAGATATAAGATTCAACATATTTAAAAAAAAGAATTTTCAGACTTAGACAGCATGAATGTTTCTCTCTGAGAAGAAAAACCTTCTATACTTAATTTTATATTATATCAGGGGCGTATATAGAGGGGGGCAAGCCCCTCCCAATTCGAACTAAGAGTGCCAAAGCGAGTTCAACTTAACCCTGTTCCATTACCAGAATTGGGGAGAGAACCCCTAGAACACCCTTTGATACTAAAAACTCTATTAGTCACAACTTTTTTCATAAATAGCTCATCAAAATGCAAATCCTACCTAAAAATGTATTAAACATCTATGATAAACCTATTAAATATTCATGGGGTGGGCTTAGAAATAACAATGTGTCTTTTAACCCGGCGCATAAATTTAGCTGATCATTGTGTGATATCCTATTCAATCAAAGATTAATTTAGATTGGGATTTAAGATGTTTGAAACCGTATGCCTCGGAAAAAAAGACCAACAACAAAATTCTACATCACATACATTTCATTTCACAATCCCCCGAAACGAACGACTCCAAACGAGGTGTTATTAAAAACCCCATTACGCCTTATAAAGAAACTGCTCGAATAAACGAGCTGCTACACATTAAACAAAGCAGCAAACCATATCAATAATGGTCTCTCAATGAAAGCGAGCCAAGAGCGAAGAAAGCGCTGGACACGAGCCGCAATTAAAAATCTAAATGGCACACACGGCTAATGGGTGGCTGTCCTTTTCATGTCGCGATTGTCAAAGGGACGTGGATGCAGAAGCCTTTGTGTTTGAATTGAGTAGGACCATGAGCCGAATGAGTAATGAGACAGGGTCGATGAGCCTTCAAGAAAACGTGAAAGTGAAAAGCTTTGTGTGAATGTGCTGCGTTTGAGGAAACAGGTGGTTACATAATTATGGTATGGTGTAGATTGCTGGTACCATGATGGAGATTTCAATAGCACGGAGTGCGACTTCGATAGGAGTATAGGGGAGAATATTTTCTGAGAAGTAACTTTCAGAGTTCAACATTTGCAACAATCTAACATTTGAAACTGATACAGTAAAAAAATATACGGCAGTTTAAACAAAAAGTGGTGTTTAGAAATTGCCTCCATACATCGAGAGATGTTACACCGCAATAAGGAGGAACCCCCCACCTATACTCGGAGGAAGGTTTCTTTGTAGTAGGACCTACCTCCCCGGAGAGGGACCTTTCGTCGTTATAGATAACCAGCATTCGGTTATTCATTTTGACGCCAAATGAAATTATCGCCGAAGAGGGGTTATGTTGCATATGTTCCAAATAATATCTTTGTCTACTTTCTTCCTTAATACATTTTGTATCTTACTTGGAAATGAGATACAAAGATGTAAGTATGGTGGGGGAAAAGAAAAACCAAAAATATGAGATCAAATAATAAGGAGAAAATGAGAAAAAGAAAGGAGATATAGCTCATAAAAAAAGAAGAGATAAGGGTAATTGGGAACGATATTTTTGAAAAGCTACAAACTCAAAGAAACCAATGCATTCAACCCAACTTTAAAAATAACGGTATCCTCAACACCTATAGTTGTCAATTTTTACTTCAGTTATCTCTTCTTTAGACCTAAAAAATACCAAACTTCAACCAAAGAAACAGCTCACACATTGTGGCTATGAGTAGAGAAATTGTGACCTCATGACGCATTACAAAGAATGAAAAATAATTTCTCTAGAATTCCAGCCTCATGCCAAAATAACCGCAGATCACTGACTCTTCGGTATTTATATCTTGTCATCATGCATTGTATCATAATTTTGCCTTGTCCCACTTTCTTCGAGTAAGGCATCAATTAGCAGTAGATAAAAATGCATGATTATCGGATAATCTTTTATCAGTGTGGGAATCGATAGAAGGTTGATAGATATTGTCGTTTCAACAAACATGGGGAGAAGATTTCGGCATTGCTACTTTTGAAATACTAGTAGACAGTAGTCTGAAACTAAAGTTTTTGAGTTTGAAAGTTCAGTTAAATTTGCTTTTTATGCCTATTGCATTCTACTTTTAAAGCTAAATTAGAATGAATCAAATGCTAACTTATTTGCTGTAAAATAGTGAAAATGTAATAAAGGATATTTAATGAAAAGGTAAGTAACTATTTAACACATGTTCAAAATGTTTAACACATGTTCTTTTGAATGTCATGTCATCATTCTTGAGCATAATCTCAAATCTACTCTTTTTTAAGCTCCATTTAAAATAAAAAGCAGTTAAAATTATAGCAAATTTGAGTTCTTTTACAGATAAGTTTAGTTTTATAAAAGAAAAAGAAGTAGTTTATGAAATTTTTAGTGCACGAAACAACGTTACATCTGTATAAACCTTGTGTATTTTACGTTATACAACTTATAGTAGATTGATTTGATGTAGGTTAAGCTATTACATCTAAATGGTAAGATATATTACCATAAAATGTTTTACTAAAAATAAATTACGATAAGAACTACATATAAAACCTTAAAAATAAAGGAATGCAAGTCCTTAATAAAATTGTAATAATCAATTAACAAAAATCAAGTGGCTATCTCTTAAACGGTCTCCAAATTACGAACTTTGACCCCAATTACAACTTGTGAGATTGAATATTATACAGTATACCCAAATAAATTTATGTTACCCCAATTAAAGATTCTTAATCAAAGAAATGATTCCATCGTTAAATATTATGATTTCTTACTAATCCCTGAAAATCATTCACCATGACAGGAGTTATTAAAGAAATGGTTGAGTGAAAAATGTTTTCTCTTGTAATAAGTTTGCATAAGGATATTAATTAGCTTTTTTGTGGAAAAATCATAGATAGAAGTTAATTTTTTCCTAGTTTCTTGATTTAATTTTCCTCTGATGTCGTATGCTTTTATAAACCTATAAATTTAGAGTTATTTCTTTGGAGATCTGGACTAAAAGCATAAACTTGCACATGTATCTCAAAAGTTTTTAAGTTATCTCTATAAAAGAGGTTCAATTATTTAAATAATATCCATTTCATAAAAAAGAGGAAAAATTCAGGTCGTAAAAATAGTAAATAACCACCTAACCCACGCAACACTCTATTTCAATATGCATGCAAATTATTCTTCGCAAGGTTTGAATCTAATGAACCAGACAGATATCCAGTCGTCTGTGTAAATATTACAAGACTGGCATTTTCGCTTCACAAATTTTCCTGCATCAAGTTACATCCCAAGTGATGCGCATGAAGTATTTATTTCCTTAATGAGGTAAGACACCTCAGAGAGAGAGAGGGAGAGAATTCTCAGAAAAAATTAACATTCAATTTAACACTTATGAAAAAGTTATATTGCGTGCAACTTTTTACCCGTTATCATTGAATACTCACTCTGCATTTGACTAGGAAAGTTCTTGAGAGAGTATTTTTTTACTTGGTATCTCTTTTTTAAAGCTGTAATATGATTTTATTCAGGTTGTTAATATAACAGCGCATTTCTCCTCTTGTCTCCCTCATCTTCTTCATCTCTCTCATCCTCTTTATCACCTTCGTCCCTTTCCCCCAATATCTCCAAGTGAAAAATGAAACTGAATGATTCCGAAATATAACTGGTTTGTTTTTGTATAGAATTTTAGTACCCATTTATTAATAGTATTAATTAATATTAACGCAAGTGGTCAAAGAACTACGAGATGAGAATCACTTCCCTAGATATTATTTTACCGAATCGCATGCTGTTTTTTATTTGAAATTAACATTATTTTTTTATCCATAAATTTGTTTGTTGTAAATGTTACTTATAATTTCTACTTAAGGATGATAATTACTACTACTTAATTAACTAAGGCTTAATTCCTACTTTTGTAGGTAAATGTTACTTTAGGTTGACTATAAGAAACTTTTTAATCCGTCATACATCTTGCAAAGGTTTAAAATGTGGTAAAATTTCTTTCTTCAAATATTTTATCTGTTTACGTTGTTTTAAAGAGGAAGAGAAGAAAAATGTCACACGCCAAAATAAGGACAACAGAATGAAAAAATCAACATAGTGTAGCAAAATCTATTTCTCTCGGATCTCACAAAACAAATGTTTTCTATCCCAGAAACGAAAAATATACCCTTCGGCGTTAAGTTTTAGATAAAATCCCAGCCGAAAGATCTCCCTACCATCTCAATTTATCAAGCAAAAGTTCATCCCAACAATCACCAACCATTATATTCTAACTTCGCCATTTCATATTCGGCCACACCGGGACTCGAATTCCTGCCCCGATTACCCCGAACCACCTCCACAAACAAGATAAAAAATGTTTTACGCAAAATAACAACTAAACCCCAACATATTCACAACTCCACGTAACCTTTTTTTTCGCCTGGGGTAGGCCTTCACAACAACGGCACGCGGCCAACAAAGACACCCCTCACTACAATTGCCTAGAGACACCACTTCAGATGATAATCTTCATAGAGGTACTATTGACTAGAACGCACATGGGTTACTTCCCTGCGTGGCCAACAAAGATAGTGGCTAGAAAGAAGACGATTACACAGAAGGTCTCGTAAGTTTTTTATGGAAGCGGTGGGGTGTTAAATAGGACGTTTACATAGTTTAAGAATTTATGTCTTAAACAGCTACTATTTTTTCGTATTGATTAACATTTGAAGTAACTTAATATCATTAAAACAAAATTTGGAACTTAGAATTTAAAGACTAATATTTCTGAGGAAAAAAGGTTGGGGTTTAAGTATTTACTTTTTCCATTAAGTAGGGAATTATTTCAATCAAATTGTGTGTCATTTATCATGAATGTGTATTTTTTTGCATTCAGAATTGATAAAATCTTTAAAAAAAGTAAAACTTCTAAAAGATGGTTTTTTTTTAAATAATACGTGATGATTTTTTTTCATTTTCCTTTATTTATAGTATGTTAAAAAGGCAAGGAGATATCAAAAAATAATTATACTTTTTTAAAAGACACAAAAATTTTAAGTTACTCTTTCAAATTTTATTTAAAAACTACTACTCACATATTCGAGTGATAGTTATTCATATTTAAAAATGCATAATTAATCAAACTATTATCCTCTTGAAAAACACTTTGAATATTCTTTGTTTATTATTTCTGATTAAGTAACCAGAAATAATCACACCATAAATTATTTACTGCAAAACAATAACTCACTAAAGGCCAATGGTAAAATATTCTGATAAAAAATGGTAATATTAAAAGGGAGAAAGGTTTAAAAATTTCTGGAACCTATGACACCCAGACAAAGGGATTCAGTGGGAGGAAAACATTCCTCTCCCTAAACACTACCCTCAAAAACGACCTTGTAAAAATATATTTTCTCCAACCCTTAAAAGGAGATATTCCCCGATACTTTTTTTCTCCAACCAAAATTTTTCAATATTTTCAAAGATATTTATAAATGTTTAATAACACAGAAATTTAACAGTTAAAGTAATGAAAATAACACAAACAGTTAAAGAAATAAAACACCCAATATTCAAAACAACGTTTTAAGGTAATTTTCCAGGATTTTTTAATAACTTTTTTTTCGCACTGATTCGTTTAAGCTTCACAATATTATGAGAGGAATTCGTTTTTTTTAATTGTTTAATATGAAATCCAATCGTAACTTCGCATTTTCGAAACTGGCCTTTCAACTAAGAATATGTCATTGGAGTTTCAATCTGACTATTTTAAATTTAAGATGATCTCTTTAATTTAATTGCATCAACTCACAACCCAAAAAAATATTTCCTTCTAAAAAATATCTAAGGGGTCATCCATAAATTACGTGAGGTCAAAAAGGGGGGGAGGGGTTTGGAAAAATCTCACCAAGGGGGGAGGGGGGGTCGATTGAAATCTCACGTCAACTTTTTAGGTTAGAAATTATACGATTTTCTTTCTTTTTTAAGTATGAGAAAGGAATATATAAGAAGAAAGGAGAAAAATTATTTTTAAATAATCTCACGTGGGGGGGAAGGGGAGTCCAGCAAAACTCACTAAATCTCACCAAGGGGGGAGGGGGTCCAGAATTTGGAAAAAACATCTCACGTAATTTATGGATGACCCCTAATCTAATGTCACAGAAACGACTCCATTTCTTTGGTTCAAGAGTCAGATATTGAACACGGTTGCTTTTCAATGAAAAAAGACTCGAAGCTCTCTCTACTCGTTCCCCTCCTCCCGGCGCATACCTCCCTGCTCTTTACGATCCTCCACAGGTGGTTTTTCCACCGAATCCTCCTACAAATCGCTCCCTCTCCGCCGCCGTTGCGATCATTACAAAAGTCATCTTTCCAGCCAGCCAAGCGAGGGAGAGAGAATTCACCTTGATTATCAGGACCCAAGGCCACCTGCAATTCCGGGGGTCTCGTCCCCAGCTGGTTCCATCCCTATAACGAAGCCAGACAGCCCTCATTACATGCAAATCGCGAGGATTAAGACGGGACGATAAATCCGACTCTGGGGATCACGGGGATTGGGGGTCGAGGAAATTGTTTTCCGGCACGCGCCTGTGTTTGTTGTGTAATGACAGGGGGGAGATTCATTAGAAAGTCTGATGTGGGGAGAGATCAAAAACGGTTGTGATGGTTCAATTTTTTGGCATTGGCGAAAATGACAGCTTTAGGGATAATGTTGGGGTACGTTGATTCGTGGCGTTTTAGAAATTTGTGACTAGTGTGTAATGTTTGAGTGAGTCGAAACTAGCATCTGTTTTTTTACAGCACCGATCATCTGAAGCCGTCTGTCCAACTGATCGGTGTTCTGAAGCGGAAGTTAGTTAATTTTGCAGTCATGACATCTCCAAATTTTACGGAAGACTACTTAAGAAAATACTTAAATAAAACTTTCAGTAATTCCTGTAAAAATAGTTAAATAAATAGCCTGAAAATACTTCAATTTTATAGCATTTTTAAGCGTATAGAAAATAATGTGTGTTGGCACTTTTTATTTAAAAAAAAGAGTGATAAGGAACAAACACAGTATTAGCAAGCCAGTGACGTATCCTAGACAGATTTTTAAAAAAAGAGGTAAAGGTGAGGTCATACAAACCATACTACCATATTAACACAAAGGAGTAAGGATAATTTTGGAATATATCCTTCCTAAACGAAGGATTTTTTAAAATTATTTTTAACAATGCTAATAGACAAACTAGAACTAGACTACAGCTAGGGGCCAACCGTAGCTATATCCTTGGTTGTAATAACTTTTAAATAATCAAAAATTCTTATGGTGAAGGAGAATGCAGCTCCTTTAGAGCCTCTTGTATTTATAAGAAGAGAATATAATTATACCTCTTGTATTAGACTCATGAATTTATGTATAGAAAGTAAACCGTCTACTACCACTAAAAACCAACTACATACCTTACGCCGTTGGTATCCTTTCAGTTTACATGATGCCATCGCAGGAAACACAAACTACACTCAATAATATAAAAAACGAGAAATCCTTTCTCTCCAAAGACTCGCACAGCACTAGTCTCCTCGCGGTGATCAGCACCCAAACTAACTCATCCAAAATCTGCCCGAGCTCCGCTGAAACCGCACAAACAAAAGAAAACCACTCACTGTCCATCCGACCGCGGTCACTTTCGGCGACACCCATGGAGAAAGTGCACAAAAAAATAAAAACCGAGAGAGTGACTTTTTCGCAGAGCTTGCCCAAGCGCGAATCCTGTCAAGTTACTATACGGTGGTTTTAAAACTCCGCTCAGCAAAATGAAAAGAAGAGATTACACAGGCAACGGTGAGATGTCGTTCCATTAACGTTATCTATCAGGTATTGGGAAAAGACGGAACAGTTTTTTTAAAACCCGATATTATGTTTTCACAAACGAAGCAGTAATTAATCTTAAGGGGGCATTTACAAAATTCGTTTCACTTTTAGGGGATGAGGGGGTCCTCCCCTTTATACTTTAATACAGTTACAGCCTGTATTAGGTGCAAAACACACTGCGCGTCTTATAGACGCTACTGCAATCAATCTCCATTAAAAAAAGCATGGGAAAAAGCCTATTCCCCTATCTTGACAGGAAGGAAGATTCCTGTCAAGATAGGGGGAGTCTCAGGATGAACTCCATGCTTTTCCCCTCTTTGATTGATTGCAGTAGCGTCTTATGGTCGCTAGGTCTGACTTGGGCCTTAAAGTAGCCCTCCAACCCTCTTTTTGTGGCTCGTCAAGCCTTGAATGATTTTAAAATTTCAACCCTTTATCTACTGACGGTACTTAAAAGTCCCACCAACTTTAAAATAACATAGAATAAACATCCTTACGAATATATTGACGATACTTTGCTGGAACACTCTTTCAGTTTTCCAGTAACAAAGCAGTAACAAAGGTTCTATGATGAGTATTTTAGCGGGAAATGCGAATAGATTTAACTGAAGTTATGCTTTCAGTTGCCATTTCGATCGGATTCCCATGATTGTCATTTTTGTTCCCTCAAAAGTAATAAGTCAGAAGGAAAGTGTATTATTTTTTAAGACTTAAAACTGCGATAAAAAAATCCATGGTTTTTTTTTGTAATTATGGGAATATTTTAGGACTCAGTGTACCGACAGTACTCAAAAGTATCAATATAATTAATTGGCTCTAGCTGATTGAATTTTCCAAAGATGATTATTTTATTTATGTATATCCCTTAATTTTTTTCTATATATCGACTCAAAAAATTGTAGCGAATCATAATGCCGTAGATAAAGGCTTGAAAGACGAAAGATAGACGGTATATTGAATTAAAAAGATGAATTGAATTAAAAGATTATTAATCCGTAAGGTTTATGAAAGAGTTTGGCAAAGAAAAAAGGGTGTACAACAAATTAAGTATAAAGGCAGCGTTTAAGAGTTCAAGTTCAGTTAAAAGAGTAACCATCTAAAAAGTAGATTTTCGCTAAAATTACAAACGCGTGAAGGGCTTTTAATATTTTTTCTATATTACACTCAATTATATGCAATTTCTCTCAATGTCTTGATATAAAGGCAATAGAAAATTGGGATTTATCTTTTGGCCCACAACATCGGCCCGGACCAAGTGTTTAGGCCTGAGACAAGATAGGAGGGCATTATTTGGCCCGTGTCACAGAATAAGTTGTGCAAGCCTGCTTTAATAAATCTGTATCATTAAAATGAGCTACTAAAACTGTTAAATATTTTAGTTGTTATCGATGCATTGCCTAAGTTACCGTCATAAACATGTTCTTCTCGCTTACATGTGAAGGCATTAACTTTCTTTACATTCTATACTCTTTCAGTCTAATAGGAATGGCCTCTACGTCCAAAATAAACCTCCAAAGAGGACTTTTCATTTCCTTATATACTAAAGGATACACCCGTTATTCAACCGAAAGTCTACAGTAGCAGGGATGTTATTATACTCTATGACTTGGAGAGTATTGTGGAATGACATTTTCAAGACCGCATTGAAAAGAGTAGAAGTGAATTGAATTCTGTCTTAAGAAAAAACGCATCAACTGAAAAGCAAAGTTCTTTCATGAAGATTCTTCCCTGAAAATGGGCTGAAAAGAATCCGAGATAGAATCTATCACTCACTGCAAGGGCATATTTGAAAAGAAACCCGTAATATAGCTTAGAAATGGAATTATTGAAGGGTGGAAACACACCACACACACATCTTGATGATATAGGAAAATCTCGACTTACTCCAAGATATTCAGTCGTGAACCGAATACAAATCGTAGAGATTAAATAATACGGAAGATAGGTTTGTGTTTGTTAAATAAAATGACAAGCTTGAGGGATGTAGAAACGTGCTAAAACCATGCATTTACATTGATTTTCGATACTTTTTTTCCACCTTCTTTAGGCTAGCACTTGAACCGCTTCAATATCATGCCAGCAGGCTAAAAAAAGATCAGTGAGGATTTTGCAGAATACATAGCTAAACGGATTATCAGTAAACAAGCAATTTAAATCTGAAGATTTGGCATTGCAGAGTTATAGTGTTTCTCTTTACCCCGGAAATGTTAAAGTAGTGATAGAAATTAGCTCTTGATTATTTTTTTTATTTCTCATGTTGCAACTATATGAAATTTAGCGTTTTTTAATCTTTGATATGAACACCTTGTTCCTCTGCTTTAATTAGTAAGTATTTTATTGTTAAGTATAAAAAACCTTAAGACCAAATACAAGTTTTTATCTTTCTACATAAGTTTAAAAAATGCTTGGTATGTTTTAAAAGTATATGTAAAAATAAGTGTACAATGCCTCATACAAGGATATATAGTAACATATCAATAAAAATAAAAAGATATCCCACTTAATATTTTTAAAAGAATATACTGCAATACCAAATCTGAGATTTATCTTCAAAATTACCTCTTTAAGTTTAGATGGTAATTATATTTTCCCCATCATTGAATTCAAAATAGGAATTGTCAGTTGAAAGAAGGGAATAAGTCCAAAAACCAAGATTTGAAAAAATCGAAAAAAAAACTGTTTAAGTAATGGAATTTTCATTGTATAACCACCAAATTTTTCCTGTAAGTTCAGAACCCTATTTAAAACACAGAGCAATCGTCAAAACAAATATAAGTATATTCAAAACTATTTTACAGTCAAAATAAGTTGATGTACTTATTCCCTTCTTCCACCTTATGAAATTTTTCTGATGAAAAAAATCTTTAAAAACCCTTAAATTCACATTTGAATTATATTTATCCTTACTATTCACCACAAAAGGGTGAAATAAAAAGAATGAGACAAATAAAATTCAAATTTATAGTGAAAATGACTTATTAAAGAGTGAGTGAATATGAATGGAGTCATACATTCCCTCTGCATAAAAAAGTTTGAAAAAAAATTGAAATTAAGAGACAATTTTATTTTAGCTTCGTTTACAGCACAAAGAAAAATTAACTTTAATTCCAAATTAACTTAAAAAATACAATGAATGGACATCGATTTCAAGAGGGTTATCTCTCTATAGGGGATAATTATTTTTCCTATCTTTTCACCCATGTGTAGAGCAAAGCTTGGAGATTTTTTTGAGCACAAAAAGTCAATTTGTCATTTTTTGGACTTATTTCCTTCTTCAAACTGACGATTCAATTGTAATCTATTTTTATACGTAATTCCTTATTTTTACCATACGGAATTGTAACATAATACGAGACAAAGGTGAACCTTAAGTAGTAGTTCATAGTACCCAAAAACTGTGATCAAAAAAATCTATTCTAAGAGGAATTAAAAAAATAAAGTTTCCTACATAGCTCCAATAATAAAGTTGGGAAAATTAGTAAGTTAGTTTAAAAAGAAGTATAGTGAAATTCTTCATTGTGATTGAAATTCGGCAATTCTTAAAAACTTAAGTTTAGACCCCTTGTTTCGGTGGTAAAATCGAAGACCATACGGACATGAAGAGTGTGAAATATTTCTTCTCTTCTAAAAGCCAAATAATAATCGAAATATTTTCTCCTCAAACCGCGAGGTGATTCAGTTTGCAAGAAAACCAACCTTATTGCTAAACAAACCCGTACGCATTTCCTTATTTGATCAGAGAGCTCATCCACAATGCAAACAACCGACTCAAACGCGGTGTAATGTTTTATTTCTGAACGGACCTTTGCCCTAATTGCCTATCGATGTCTTGTGGTCACGCATCGGCTCATCCAAACCTCCAACACACCGGTAAAGGCGAGCCCGAGAGAGAAGGAATAAAACCTCTACGGCCTCCCCTTCTAACCCAGAGTGGAAAATGCACGCTGCTTGCTATTCCTATAGGGTTCAACGTCATTAGAACAAATCGAAACCGCATTATTAAACGTTAAAACGCTTTAAGACAATGCAGGACCTATTTATATCCTTCGGAAGCTCAATAACTCAAGAATGCTCGAAAACGGCAGAGCTCTCGGAAGCATAAAAAAGAGGCTTTGCTTGTTTTGTGGAGCAGCGAAAGGACAAGGGTCCATAAATATCAAAACTTTTTTGTGTGTGTGTAGTTTCTCTTTATGTTTATTTCTGTGTGCCTTCAGGCATTGCTCTCGGAGTAGAATCTGACATGACGGGCATATCATTCTAGAGTCAGACAGTCAACTATCGCATCTATTTGGTCGTTTCAGACATCTGGAGGGGAAAATTCGTAAATGGAGTCTCGAGATGCGTTTCCTACTTTACAAAAAAAAAGGAGCATGATATGCCTCAAGATATACCTTCCGTTCTTGTCGAGGATTTTTAATTATAGCTGTAATTTGAACTCGGATGTCCTTCTTAAGGAACCTCGTTTTGCTGTGGTATTTTCAGCGAACGCTAGGATAAACCAGACCATATAAATTGGATGACTCATATGAGAATTATACTCTTTAAATGAGTTAAAAACAATGTTTTCAAACAGAGTGAAAGAAATTTTCATCGGGATTGGCAAATAAATGCGAGTGAGGTAGACAAATGTGTGGAAGCGCGAAGCATTAGGGAACGTACCCATACTACGTGACCCATTCAGGGGAGGGAGGGGGGTCTTCAAAATACCACGCTCGGTCACAGGGGGAGGGGGTGGGTTAGGGTTTCGTCACGTAGTCAATTTCTTCTAGTCAATACGACAAAATTAAGCCAAATTAATTATCGAAATTTGCCAAATTAAGACTAATTAAGCCAAATTAATTATTAAAATTAGACAGATTAAGCAAAATTAATTTTTTTAAACTTTATGTTTGCAAAAAATGATGGAAACCGTATTTATGAATTACTACGTGACAACTAGAGGGGGAGGGGGGGGGTCTTGGCATATACTACGGATGGTCACCAAGGGAGGGGAGGGGGGTCAAAAATGGCAAAAAATGGGTCACGTAGTATGGGTACGTTCCCTTACCAACTACGCCAAACGGGCTACAATTATTATAATTAGCCTTATGCTATTTGTTATCTATCGAAAAGCGTTGTGAATTAATTTGCTATAAAAAAGGTTCAAAAAGTAAATATTTGGATGTCATTTAATTGTATCATATCTAACCACATTAAAGTTCACTAATATAATTTATTAATGTCTAATAGAAAGTTGGATAAATATATGGGTGATAGTACAATCTGAACTTAAGACTCAAAAATTAACATTTCTATTTTTTTTTATCGAAAGTAAATTTTTCAACAACCCTTTTCCGCAAGTAATAAACACAGTATTTGGTTAATTTAATCCATTTTCCGGGATGGATGGCCGTGTTTGTTGGAATTTAATTCCAGGCGTTTCGCCCTCTTCTTCGGAAAGCATCTTTAGTGGCTAAAAGATCACTTATTACGACTGCATATCGCTTTACGAAGATCTGAAGATGCTCTCGGAAGAAGAGGGCGAAATTTCTGGAATTAATTTCCAACAAACACGGCCATCCATCCCGGAAAATGAATTAAATTACTCTACAGGTCGTGGAAGTTTTCATCAATTTACAGTATTTGGTTATTTATAAGAATCAACACATTTGTGTGAGGAATTCGTTCATGTACGAATTATAGGAACAAACTTCATATAATGTTAACATAACACTTTAGATTACAACCTATTTAGACATACATCTATCTATTCAAAAGAATGCTCTCAGTGACCATAGACTAACTCCAATAAAACTCTATGCACCTTTTACATTTTTGAATGTCTTTGAAATGCTTTTTTAAATAGAATAACACGAACCAAGGTCGAATGTTTGCGAATCGCCGCTGTCCCTTTATCTCGAAATTGTTTGCTAGCAAAAGTAATTAGACCGGAGAGGATTACATAAGACGAACACAGAATCTAACGTGTGCGAACACGGATCATAAACGATTAGGCATTGAAACCGTGTCTTTATGCAAAACAGCAGAATTATTGTAATGAAAGCAAACATGCAAATTTCACGAACGAAAGTTTTGCTATGTGGACCTATAAAACCTTAACAACCTTTTGTAAAGTAGGAAACAAAAACGTTATTTAATGCAGAATGATTATTTTAAGTTTAAATTTTAAAAAACATACAATATTTGATATTTTTGTATTCCGAAACAATAGTATTTTTGAGGGTGCTAAAAGAAGCTTATTTAAAGATCCCCGAATTAATTCAGGTTTTGTTATCATGTTTTTGCTAAAAAAAGGTTCTTGAAATAAAAAATTGAACTTTTATATCTGATCTAATTGATCCAGCTATTTGCCAGCCTATTTGCGTGTGTGTTTTTTTGTGGTTTTTCTTTTATATTCGTTACATAATTAATGTATAGGGGAGAGTGTTGTACCTATGGACAAAAATCACGTTTTGATTTTTCAAAGACAAGTAAAATCATATTTTTAACATTTAAAGTGCACAACCTTTAGTCCTAACCTTTGTGAGTAGGAGGATATTTTTTATTAGCTAAAATCTTCAAAATTGGATTTTTAATTTATTTTAATAACTTGACGAAATTTGTGTCCATAGGTACAACAACGTGCTCTCCCTATGGACAGACCCAGTTGTACCTGTGGACACCCTTAAAAAGGAAAGTTTTAGTTGAAAAAAGCTTAAAATGAACATTTATACTGGTGTATTACCTTTTAATAAACTATTTCAAGGGTTTTTAAAATTGGGAATAGATTTTTTAAGTAATGTAGTTTTAGATCGTAAATGATCATTAAAACGAAGATGATTGATAAAAGTCTTGATCTTTTACCAAAAATATATAAATCACATAGGATTTTCAGATCGAAGTTTGAGGTAATAGTTTCATCAATCATGCTGATAGATCTGATCACTTCACTGATACATCATAAAAACAATTCGATGGACACTTAGTTGTGCAAGCATTTGGTCGTAATAACTTTCGCAAATCTTCTTCTGTGGAAATTTTAAGTTTTTTGTAATCATCATACTTAAAGTCGATAGGGTGCTTAAGATTTTATACCATATTTTACATTAAATGCAAAGTAAAATCAAGAATTTTAAAAGGTAGTTTAGATCACAAAATATTTGATTTTTCATCTAAAAATCCCTTGAAAATAATCACCGACAAAAAGATAACCATTTAGAATTAATTTAATATGCATTAAAATGCATTCACTTTAATGAAACCTGATTCAAAAACGCCGATTAGCTACAGACACCCACAAGAACGTGTCCGTAGGTACAACACGTATGGTGTCCGAAGGTACAACACCAGGTGTTTCTGCATTTAAAGTTCTATAAAAAATAAAAGAATTGAGATCTGACAATTTCTAATATCAAAAATAAAATGTCAATATCTCGGGGATTCGCCCCTTATATCTCTTTATCGTATTATAATTTTAAGGGGAAGAAAAATATTAATGTAGTGATGCACTAAAAAAAACTTTGAGCACCTAAAAACAGCAAATTTATTATATTAAATATAAATATTATTTTAAAGAGCTGATTTCACGTTAACAATTAGATAGCATCTGTTTACATTCAAATTCAACCCCAAATTCAAATTTCCATTTTTTCCCGAATTTTAAAATGCGGTGGCTGAAGGTACAACCGTCCTTAGGTACAGCACTCTCCCCTATAATTTTTTTATTATGCCTGAACGGGAATTTTTCACCCTTAGAGTATCATTCTTTTCAGGTTCGTTTAATATTTTATTTTACATATTGTTAATAATGATTAATAAAGATTAATAATCGATTAATTAATTCGAATTGAATAAAAAATTATAAAATGCGGGAATAGTCAATGGCGGTTTATGGATAGCTTTTCAATTTAAACTTATTGTGCCATAAATTACGTGCATCATTTGCATAAAAATCATCTTGCCTTACCACTTGACTTTAAACCAAGAAAAAGTAATAACATGTTTTTAGAATGACTTCGTAAGGGCATGTTTTGTCAAAATAATAATTAATACCTTAAAATGCATGTCTTGGTGTGATTGATGTCTTTCAGATTCCCACAATACCTAGTTTGAAAAAAAATTTATACCTATTATCAATTTATTCTCAAAATTAAATCTTTATTCAACTTAAATATTGATTAAAATATTAACAAATATTTTGTTTCAAAACTAACACTTTATTTTTATACTTTCTAATTCAGTTCACTTGTATTCATATTAATTTGTTAACTGTTTGCTTATTTTCATATTTTAGCCCCATTTCTTTTAAGTAATTTTTAGATTTAAACAAATATTTGTATTTGGTATACCAATACGAGAGTGAATTAAAAAATTACGCTTCATTTAAAAGTACTTTACTCTCTTGGTTCTATAACGATTTTTAATTTTTTACATTAGAATGAAAAATCATCACAAATTTCACGAAACCTATCAACATTTACGAATTTCAGTATGTTTTGTCAAAGATAAGTGAAAAAATAAACTAACCGAAATTTTTAAAAAAGAATATAAGCTATTTTATACACTGCTACTCCAAACCAATTTTTAAAAAATTACGAAAAGACAACGAAACAAATTTTGAACAGCGTCTGCAAATAATGAAGAAAGTGAATAAATGAGTATTATTCAAGTTTCTAATCTAAATTAGTAAAATATTAAGTATAAATCATACTCCTAAGTTTTTAAATAATTATAACCTTACACGTTATATGTATTATTTTTACTTTTATAAGTTTTTCAAAATTTTTTTACATTTCCCACACACTGAAAAGTTTTATAAATAAATCTGTATTACATGATGGTTATCAATTTATAAAATGCTTCAAAGTAAGGAAATTTTTTCCATTTAAATTTCTCTTCGATCTACGTGCCAGTGAAAATCCCTTTTACTTATGGTAATAACCAGTCTGAAGGACATTGAACGATAAAGTCTCATGTAATGACTCTCCTTCATGTTATCAAATCTTACCACCACAAAATATAACCGAAGTGACAGTGCTGTATGTATCGTTTGATATGCATTGAATCCTTGCCCAATCACTTTTCGGCGCCGATATATTCCACAGTCTTTCGTATATCAAGGTCAAACTGGACAACGCTGTGAACCGTACCTTATGGGGTGATTCTTATCTGTGTGATAGGGTCTACCGCATAAACCATTGGAGTGTTGCTCCATGAGCACAAAGACAATAGAATGCAACACTGTCAAAAGCGGAGATGCGCCTTTGGAGGAAACTACTCGAAGACGCATCGGGAATATTTTTCGAAGGAAGGAACCAAGAGGAAATCCTTTTGTCGAAACATAAGAGTAAATTGAGGTTAGATAGAATTTCAAGTTTCCATGACACATTTTTTTAAAGCATGGGTATTTATCTTAAAAGATCAATAAAACAGAAATTTATCCAATTTTAAATGCTTTTATAAGATTTTTTACGACAGAAGATGAGGTCGACAATATTTGAGAACACAAAAATTTAACATTTAAACATTTGACAAAAATAATATAAGATTCTTTAAAAGTATAGCTTTTTAGAAGAGTGATAAACACTAAAATTCCCCCTTTTGATATATAATTATGAATATCATTTAATTTGCAAAAATACTTTGAGAGATTTGGACTAGAAAGTTAAAACCATAAGATACTAAAATACACAGGGACTCCTTAACATTCTATTTAATGTTTGGAAAATATTGATTTTTCCTCACTTTAAACGATTTTTTAATAATTAATCTGAATGAAAACTAGTTTTCAACATTTGTCTAAATTGTTTGTTTTATGAAGAGCACTTGAAACAAGAACATTATCTTTAGGATTATTTATTTTATGCCAGATATTTTTCCAGAGATTGAAGTGATCACATTGCATTGTTCTTTGAGGATTCAAACATATTAACCATGTAACTATTAAGGCAAACAGAGATCAAAGCATTAATTTGAGGTTATCAAAAGAGTTCATTCCAAAAAAAAATTAGTTTCAGTTTTAGGATAGTTGGCCGGTCACACTGTAAACTTAAAAAATTGGATCACATCAGTACTTCACTATTTAGTTCAAGCAAAAGCATGATCAAATCACATTTAAAATTAGGTCAGCGTGATGTATATTAGAGAAAAATATTTGTGGGGAAGTTGCAATCACATTGAATTGGGCAACGAAACAAGTTTCTGTCACGAATGCCTTTCGAATAAAATAAGTGTTGAAATTAGACTTCAAAAAACTTCAAAATGTGTTCTAAAACTATAAAAACAAAGTCAAAGTAAGATTACATTTCATGCCATTTAAGACCTATCAATTTAAAACTATATTAGTGATAGTTAAAATAAAATACTTTTTTTCAATAATAAAACACATTATACTTTTTATCTTTAAAAACCACAAACTCCTTTTCATCATCCAAATTCCATTTCTTTTCGTTAAATTTGAAATTCTTCTGTTGTACAGATTAAATTCAAACTTTTGAACAAAAATATATGGTTTCAAATAGAAAAAGTAGCATCATTTCAACCCAATAAATTATTATAGCTTGTTCATTTATTAGTAAACTCGGTATTTGGGAGGAAAAACATCAAAGTTTACTAATTGTAATGTAGATAAATTATGTTAAATTTTATTTTCGAAAAATTAATTTCCTTTGTTCCACCACTTCTTTAATAAGTTCTACACAGGGTTCTGCAAATAATATCAACACTAACTCCCGAAAGAAACAAATAAACGAAATCTATATAATGCTAATAAAAACGAATGTTTGTGACCCACATATCCGTTCAATTTAAGGTACTCTACCACATTATAAACCACGCAATCGCTTCCTAAAAGGTTAAACAATATTTTTTGACAATAAAAACTCGGGAGAAAGCACTGTCCAAACCAATTGGATAACATTTAGTAACAAGCTCTTCACCTAATGGCAACAATAAAAAGGGAAATTTCGCTTCGGTGAGAGCGCATAGCGAATGGCCATTGACGTAAGCTTCAGAGCGAGGGTGTGCTCAGCTGCTTTTTAAAAATCTGAAAGCGCTTCGGTCGTCTCAGCTGCGGCTTTTGCACAAGTTGAGACGTCACTTGGTAAAAGTTTATGGAGCTCTATCCATTCGAATTCTTCGTCGTTTCTGAACTCATGAAGGAGATTATGTTCTCGGAAATCCGTCGGTTGAATTTAGGGATTGTCCATATAATTATAAAGTTTGCGTACGCTTGTCGCACTTATTAACACGCGTTGCCTATAGAAATGAGCACTATTCTTCTGTGCGCCCCAAAAATTTTATCATTTCAAAGAGAAAAGCATATTAAATTATAAAAAATGGAAGTGAATATTTTAAAATTAGGTATAGCGTAGCAACTTGTACCTCTTCTAGAATAAATACGAGTACCAAGGAGGGAAGAACCACAGAACAATGAAAATAAGATCTGTCTGCTTTATAGTCTGTGTAATTAAAACTGGCGGTTTGTCACCATGGCAACGCTTTAGAAATGCAATGGGAAATGACTAGTAGCGAGCCTCTTATTTTATTTACACAGACTATAGTAAAGGAATGAAACGTGAAAAACATCTACAGTCGTGATGAAACATGTTTTTAATGATGCTCGACAAAGCCTTAACACTCAATGGAGAACCATTTTGTTCTTTTTAAACATTATGATTAAATCGGATTCTCCTTTTTGAAAATTAACAAAAACAATCTTCGATTGTAATTTATTTTATGAGAGTAGCAATAAAATGAAATTATCTAATGTAAGTATCTCACATGGGCTCATGGGTGTGGTTTAATTTTTTAATTTAGAACATTTCTCGGGGGATCAGCGACACTAATAAACATGTGAAAATATATGTGACAAGGAACTTAACAAAAAATCCTTATACTGAATTAGTTGTATCTAGCAACTATATTTTAATTATAGTGTAAAAATATCATCAATAGCATCTAGTTTTGGATTTTACTAAGGGTCATTTCCCCGACCCTCCGAATATGACATTTGAAAAAAAATACCCCAACAGATATCAATTCTTTCCCTGAGACCTGCTGTCAGTAGGGGGAGAAGAGGAATGTGACAGCTGTAAACTAATTCGACGGATAAACGGACGACTACGAGGGGATAGTCACGTCAACCTCTAGAGATAAAAAAACTGCAACCCACAATTTGGTAGTGAATCTTAACGTAACACATAGAAGCCTCTTTTTATTTCATTGGAATAAAAATTAATCCAACTGTCTCTTGTGTCACGTCGATTTAGTATTAGGTATTATTACTTAGAAATAAATAAATATTAAAAACATAAACCATTATCATTCGTTATTTATCAATTTGAGGAAAATAGTTTTCATCACATTTTATATTAAGTTATTCAATTCTTCAATTGACTATTAAAAGTCTTTTCTATACTACTTTGGATTTCGGGGATAAAATGTCCCTAAAAATTAAAGTAAAAAATTATTTTCTTCAAAGTATGTAGTAGTTGTAGTACCTATTTTATTTACTTACTTATTTTATTACTTTATTTATTTTAGGGTACAAAAGCACAAATTAGTTAATATAAAATACGGACAATGTTTTGCAATACAGCAGGTGACTTTTATCACTAAATGGAGTACAATTTATCTGTATATATAGTTGCATTCTCCACATTCTATACAATAAATAAAATTTTCAAAATAATCAGAATTCTCTCTGAGAATAAATGATAAAGATTAATTTCAAATCACGCATTTCAGTAACTAATTCCTTTAAGCAGAAGAAACAAATACTCAATTGCTGTAGCTTTGATTTTTCGGAAGCCCCTGAGAGCTTAGGATTTTCATTAGCTTAAATCCACTCAGAAAACATCCAGTCACTACATTAAGTACAATTAACAACCTTAATCCAATCTAGTCCTCATATTTTATACCCTCGACTACCCCGATTTATTTCCCATAACCACACCAAACCCCCAAATAAACGAACAATAAATCCCGTTTCCCACCCGCTTAGATACCATTATTTTTGCAAAAAAAATCCAGTAAATTGGCATTAACCGTTTCAGCAGCACCGCATAAATAAATTATAACGAACGGTCGCTCTCCCAAATTTCGTCGCACGTGAAAAATTGCCCGAGATTTTTGGGGGCTGGAAGCACTATAATGGACGACATACCTGCAGCTGCGTAAATAGTTGTCTGGAATCAACGAATTGGAACGTGCGACTATAATATCTGTGTATGTGGAGGGGGTTCGTATCCCCCTTAGCAAATTCGTGCCACGAGTGTTTCAGAATTTTATCACCATTTTGCGAGTGAATTGCATAAAATGGTCACTTTTTTGCTGATTTTATGTGATACATCATATGCCGTTGTATTGAAAGAAATGATGTTAAGAGTAAATAAAAATTCATGCCAAAGCTCGCTGAATTAGTTTCAAAACACATGCACACAAAACCATTATGAAAGTATTAAAATAATGTGTATTATAGTAATCCAAACAAATCAGAGTTCTATAATATTTTAACTATCTGAAAATACGCAAAATAGCACGAGTTTGGTTAAATGACAAGAAAATAATTTGAATAAAAAACTATTTATTTCTTCCAGTTATATCCAGTTATATTTATAATACATTTAACAATATTTTTCTGAATATTTATGTGCCCTAAAATTTGGTTGGTCCCATAACGTTTTAGGATTTTATCAAAAAAAACTATTCACTATCACCTGAAAACTTTTATTAACAACTACTAGCTGATATGCCCGGCCTTGCACGGGTGAAGAGTATAAATTTATTATTTGAGGAGTTTGCTATCAAAACCAGCTCATTCCATATTTTTCTGAAATCCACTTTTTTGCATATTTTGAAAGTTTAGAGGATCCTTCATAACCTGGCGAAGGGATATAGCTCAAACCCAGCTCATTCCAACCCAATAAACTGGGAAAAAACTACTTCACCACTTAATTGAACAAAAAAAACTGAAAAAAGTATGAAAAATCGTGTTTTTGCATCAAAGTCAGCTCATTCTAACCTAATTAGCGTAATTACGCCCAAGGTAATGCAACTGAAAGGAAAATGAAAAACTAATCGAATTCTACCTACAGTTAAAAATTTAAAAAACATATTTAGCTTTAGAACTGTGGACGTGAGAAGTTTTTTGTCTCTCCTGTAAAATTTCCAAAAATGGAATAAGCTGGTTTTGATAGCAAACGCCTCATTTTTTAGTTTTCCCAAATACACTAATTTTAGATAATCAGCATTTACCAATCATCCCGGTATCCTAGGCGTCTTTTTCATACTCCAGTCTTCCCGGTAACTTTTCCTATCCCGGTGTTCTTAGTAATTTTTCTTATCCCAGTGTTCCCAGATGGATTAAAATTCCTTCAGTTCTCAAGCAATATAATTTTTGAATGATTTCCACATTTACATTGGAAAAATTAATCTAAAAAGTATTTAAAATTGCTTAGATCCCTTGATTAATCATATCTTCAGGAATTAAAGTTTTCGGTAAAATAATTCAATAACTAAAGCTTATTCCATTTTGAAATTTAAGAAAAAAATCAATATTTTCTAGTTGAAAGGGAGTTTTAATGGTTTTTGGTTTGTTAACCAACTTTCTTAAAAGTTAAAATATTATCACTTTTTGATTTTACATCCTCGTTTCCATGGACACTATTTTAACAACAATGATATTCCATAAAGCTTTTAAAATATAAAAATTAGATAATCTGTCAAATTAAAATATGTTTAACTATACATAACTTTTAAATTTCATTGAAATAGATATTTAAAATATTAATATAATTTTTGAATAGATTTGTACCTAGTGTTTCTATTAAAAAATTGTTGTTTAGCATTAAATTTTCTTTGTAACAATGGGGTGAACAGATCTCTTTTGGAGGAGAAATAAAGCTATTTCAGCAAAATGACCATAAAAAGAACAAAAAAAGGGTCAAGGGGTCAATAAAAGTTTTCGAAACATAGCCTATGTTTTTTTCTGAGTTTTTTTACGTAGGTATACCAAGTTTGGTGCAGATCGGAAGTAAACTGTGGATTTGTATAAAAGACAAACACATATAGCCACACTTAGTTTTATTATATTAGACTAGCTGATATGCCCGGCCTTGCACGGGTGAAGAGTATAAATTTATTATTTGAGGAGTTTGCTATCAAAACCAGCTCATTCCATATTTTTCTGAAATCCACTTTTTTGCATATTTTGAAAGTTTAGAGCAGGGGTTCTCAAACTTTTTATGTTGCGGAGCCCTTTTCAAGAGACAAATTCTTCGCGGAGCCCTTTTCCGAAATAAATTTTCCAAGGTATAAAAGCAAATTACACATAAAACCCATTGCTTCTAGAAATAAAAGCATAATATAAATTTATTTCGGGAGGGGTCCAAAATTATTCTTCAGCCCCTCCCATGCATATTTAACAGTTAAACGTAGCTTTTAAAAACATTTTTAGGTATAATTTGCATCTAAGATAATTTATTTGTAAGAAAAATTGTGACGAATTAAGATCCAAGTACAATAGAAGGGTTTGGGGGTCCTTCCTCCCCAGAAGATTTTGTGAAATGTGATCCTTAAAAACAGTATTTTAACTCGTTTTAGGTACATCATTGTCCAAATTTTGGACATTCATTTTTAGGTAGGATTTTAATTTTAACGAACTTACTATAAAAATTGACAATAATAAAGCTTCAAGTACAATAGGGGTTTTGGGGGTCCTCCCCCAAAAGAATTTCGGAAATTTGACCTTATATAACATGGTTTTAACTTGTTTTTTTATACGTAGTCCAATTTTCCGGGGGAGAAGCAGGGCCCCCTCGCCCCTTTAATATACACCCCGGGATATATGGAATATTTTGTTTACCAATTATATTTTATCATTGGATACAATGTAAATCTTTATTTTAAATTTCTGAATATTTAAAAGCTATCCCTTTTTAATCATTATGCCGGAGATGCATGAACAAAGGATTCATACAGAAATCTGTACATCTGTAAATTTTGTTTTCCTATAAGTTACTTCTTTTGAAATCGAGAGATGTTTTGGGGGCTGTTAGACCATACGTCAGAGGTACATATCGAAATTTATTTACACATGGGCCCAAAATCATTCCTTATCCCCTCCCATGCCATAGGATCAATGTTAGCTTTTTATACATTTTTTGGCAGAATTTGCATCTTAAAGAACTTAATATAAGAAACGTTTTGTGTAATTAAATTCCAAATGCTATAAAGAGGGGGTGGAAATTTGACTCTGCTAAAAACAGGTTTTCCCTTGGTTTTGGTACATCTACTCCGAATTTTGGACATACATTTTTAAGTAGGATTGTGATTTTGCTGAACTTTATAAAAAAGTGCTGAGTAATCAATTTGAGAGGTGGGGGAATGGGGTTCCTTCGTGTGCTACTATTTGGCGCGGCCGTTTCAGTGGCAGAAATAAAATGAAAGTAAATAGAACTCTCATAATTCTTCTAAAAAGTAGAAGAAGAAAAATTTGGTGCTGAAACGGGTCGGCGCCCAAACGGCCAGCGCCAAACCGTCCCATCCTGGGGGTTCCTCCCCCAGAAAAGTTTTGGAAATTTGACCCTAAAAACAGGGTTCTAACTTGTTTTGGTAAACCAAAAAAGACCTGAAAAAGGCAAAAACCAGCTGACCTTACCAACACCTTACAGAAAGTTATTTATATAACATTTCAGAAAAAAGCAAATTAGAAATTATCGAAAAATGTATTTATTTCAAATTTCTTCGCGGAGCCCCTGGAAATGCTTGGCGGAGCCCTAAGGGCTCCGCGGAGCACAGTTTGAGAACCGCTGGTTTAGAGGATCCTTCATAACCTGGCGAAGGGATATAGCTCAAACCCAGCTCATTCCAACCCAATAAACTGGAAAAAACTACTTCACCACTTAATTGAACAAAAAAAACTGAAAAAAGTATGAAAAATCGTGTTTTTGCATCAAAGTCAGCTCATTCTAACCTAATTAGCGTAATTACGCCCAAGGTAATGCAACTGAAAGGAAAATAAAAACTAATCGAATTCTACCTACAGTTAAAAATTTAAAAAACATATTTAGCTTTAGAACTGTGGACGTAAGAAGTTTTTTTGTCTCTCCTGTAAAATTTCCAAAAATGGACTAAGCTGGTTTTGATAGCAAACGCCTCATTTTTTAGTTTTCCCAAATACACTAATTTTAAATAATCAGCATTTACCAATCATCCCGGTATCCTAGGCGTCTTTTTCATACTCCAGTCTTCCCGGTAACTTTTCCTATCCTAGTGTTCTTAATTTTTCTTATCCCAGTGTTCCCAGATGGATTAAAATTCCTTCAGTTCTCAAGCAATATAACTTTTGAATGATTTCCACATTTACATTGGAAAAATTAATCTAAAAAGTATTTAAAATTGCTTAGATCCCTTGATTAATCATATCTTCAGGAATTAAAGTTTTCGGTAAAATAATTCAATAACTAAAGCTTATTCCATTTTGAAATTTAAGAAAAAAATCAATATTTTCTAGTTGAAAGGGAGTTTTAATGGTTTTTGGTTTGTTAACCAACTTTCTTAAAAGTTAAAATATTATCACTTTTTGATTTTACATCCTCGTTTCCATGGACACTATTTTAACAACAATGATATTCCATAAAGCTTTTAAAATATAAAAATTAGATAATCTGTCAAATAAAAATATGTTTAACTATACATAACTTTTAAATTTCATTGAAATAGATTTTTAAAATATTAATATAATTTTTAAATAGATTTGTACCTAGTGTTTCTATTAAAAAATTGTTGTTTAGCATTAAATTTTCTTTGTAACAATGTGGTGAACAGATCTCTTTTGGAGGAGAAATAAAGCTATTTCAGCAAAATGACCATAAAAAGAACAAAAAAAGGGTCAAGGGGTCAATAAAAGTTTTCGAAACATAGCCTATGTTTTTTCCCGAGTTTTTTTACGTAGGTATACCAAGTTTGGTGCAGATCGGAAGTAAACTGTGGATTTGTATAAAAGACAAACACATATACCCACACTTGATTTTATTATATTAGATGTTACAACGATTTTTACTATGTTTAACCGATGAAAAAATATAATCCTCAATTAACCATCGTGTTTTTAAAATAAGATAAACGACCTATTTTTTTGGAAATAAATGAGAATTTAAAAACTTAGTAGATCCTTACAAAGGATGATAGATTCAGACTATTTTTAACTTCCGTGATACTTAATTCCCTTTTAATTCCCCTTTGTGTTATTTTATAAATACCAATTACAGTATCACCTTCCTTAACCAAAGAGGTGTGCAAAAATTGCTCATCAGCTCTCTACACCTATACTACAGTTTAAAATAATTAAAAAGTTGTTTCATTCGTGTTGTAGTGTTTGATACATAATCCCAAGCCCTTTAACGCTCCAGTGGTTAATTCAATTACTGTAACGTTCCAAAGGAACGGTTCAGCTGATTCAAATATTTGATCAATAATTAGGTTACAGGAGTGGAACACTGAGCTAATGGAATTTTCTACAATGTGTGCTAGACTAAAACGTTCGAATTATACTGGCCACTGCTTTTAGTTTTTCCATTAGGAAGCGTGATGATCCCCAACTCTTCATTATATTAATGCGTTCTTATTAGTCAGAAGGGATTATAGTTCAAATTTCTGGTAACGGTCTTCACTGTATTAAAGCATACCAACATAAAGTGAAGATTGGATTTCAAAAACGATCCAAGTTCCAAAAGTTAATTTTCCGTAATTTATCATTTTAATAAACAATATTAATTAAGATACCAACATAAGGTTCAAATATGAATATAAAAACTATATTTAGGAATGTAGCTTAGCCATAGCCTGACTTCCACCCCCTCCAGAAACTCTAATTTTGTACAGAAAATTACTTTGTCTTTAATATTTTCTAGAGGAAAAGCATAACAAAAAAAACTATTCCTAATTGCTAAGTAAAAATACATTATTTTCAGGAAAATTTTAACTCGAAGCAAAATGTTTAAGACTGAACAGGGTGTCCCCAAAAAAGACTGACACATTCAAAAAATTAATATCTAACTAGAAAACTAAAAAAGATAAAAATACGCGGTTTTTTCTTCTTACTCCTGGGAGTCTTAGGTGTAGGATGTAACAAACCGCGTATTTTTATCTTTTTTAGTTTCCTAATTATTAGTTATTGATTTTTAAAATGTGTCAGCCTTTTTTTGGGACAACCTGTATATGATTGATTGAGAAAATCACTGATTTATATAGGACTTAATTAAGAGCTTTTATGATTTTTCAGTCTAACAAGATTTCAAGGTTCGTTACTGATGAACAGCTGTATAACTTGTTGACCTGGAATCAAGGTTTTTACAAAACTCTGATTGGCTTAAAATGTGTCTTCCTTTTTCAACTACCAATTATAATTTTTAATTTCAGGTTAACCTTAGGTTAGGTTAGAGGTGAATACGGCTGTAATGGGTGCAACAGAAGTTTCTTATTGTTCACTGTACCAATTAGAAGTTTTAATTTCAGGTTAACCTTGGGTTAGGTTAGAGGTGAATACGGCTGTAATGGGTGCAACAGAAGTTTCTTATTGTTCACTGTACCAATTAGAAGCTTTAATTTCAGGTTAACCTTGGGTTAAGTTAGTGTTTAATACGGCTGTAAGGGGTGCAACAAAAGTTTCGTATTGTTTATTATACCAATTACTGCCATATTCACCACTAACTTAACCTAAGGTTAACCTGAAATCATGTTCTTTTGACAACTCCGATTGGCTTAAAGCTTGTTTCACTTTTTCAACAACCAATTAAAAGCTTACTTCCAGGGTAACCTTAGGTCAGGTTAGAGGTGAAAACAGTCGTTAGAAGTTTTAATTTCATGTTAACCTCAGGTTAGGTTAGTCTTGAATACGGCTTTAAGGGCAAGGGGTGCAACAAAAGTTTCTTATTGTTTTAGTCAGTATCTTTTTTTCATTTAAAATCGACATATTAAGTAAAGTTTCTCTTTTGAGTTTACTCTTTTCTAACTATCTTCTATAACTATCTTTCTAACTATACTCAAGTTCTCAGACACTTCAAGTTCACCAATAAAGAAAAGCAATTAGTCCGGAATATTCCAAATTATTACAACTTAAAAAATCGGCACATTTCCGATATCTATCTACTAAAAACATTTTAATTTAAGCACCGTTTTGAATATTGTTTTACAAAATCAAAAGAAGAGGAAGTGTTGGGGGAGAGCACGATTATGAAACAAAAAGATCTGGAGCAGAATCTCTCATAACGTAACCAAACACAGACAGAACTCAGGGTGACTGAACTCTAATGTCCACATGGTCTGTCTGCAAAATTTATGTCGGGTAAACTTGATGGCATTATTTAAAACTGATATGGTGTTGACCGAGCTATCTCCAAATGTTTCAACGGGGAATTTTAAATAATTTTTCAAACAATTTTCAGCTAAGTTAAAACGATCAGTTAATTTCCGAGAATAATTGTATATAAATTTTTAAAAGGTTATTGCCTACTTGGCAATCGTTTCTGTGAAATAAGTTTTTCCTTCTCAATGGCAGTCTACTTTCTACTAATTTTTATAACTTTTCTAAAAGTGTCAATAACTCGCATATTTCTGTTATAATCCATCCACCCCACTCAACCTCATAAAAAATCCTAACTATGTTTTAAGTTATCTAGTGATAAGGGAAACATAATTTTGTATTTTCATGTGTATCGTAATTAAAGTTAAAATAACTCATTATCACTCGAAACAAATTAAATTTTTATTAAATGTTGTCTTTTCTATAGTGATGAATTTTTTATCTCAATACTATTGTTGCGACAAGTGTTAGAGTCCAACTTTCCATTTATATTTATTTGTTCTACCCGCCCAGCCTTACTTGTAAACTTAATTTATGTTAATGTTAAGTGCTATAAAAGGCAAAGCTTGCCTGAACTTGTGCTAATGCATTCTTCATTTCGTTCCTGATAATGTAACTTCCTCACCGTGTCTTTCTGTGAATAAACGCCGATGTTTCTAAAACCACTTCTTCATTGAGCAAGCCTCAAACAACCTATTGAATATTTTAATATCTGTAAACTGTAAATGACATAAATTATTGTCACTTAAAAACCCGTTTTCAATATTGTGATTTGATAAAAAAAAATATTTTTTTTAAGGTGTTAACCGCTTCGTAAAAACTTCAAACATTATTTCCTTTAAATGAGTAAAAAGGCAACGTTTATACTATGCACATATTTATTTGAAATTTAAAAAACGATGCATACGATCGTTTGGGGGATGCATTGCCTTTTTACTCATTTTAACCTTTTTTGCACAGTAAATTTTTAATCATTATTTCCTTTGCTTGTCCGTGAAAATTAACAGAGTTGAATAGAAATTCCTTTTATGACCTAAAATTATATCTTCTAATTAATTTAAAGGATGCCAGATTCAACAATCATATTCATCAAGACCAACCAACCAATCAAAAAGTCCAGAACCAGGTTCAATCAAATTACTTTCTACGCAAACCTTTCATAACGCAATGATACATCTTCTCAACTGGCTACTCAAATAGGTTGTCAGATACGCCTAATGACCAGAAAATAGATAATATGAAAAGACCATTACATTTGGCTTAGGATGACACACGGTATATTATTGATTCGTCTCATGAAAGAGGTTATCACATGTGATACGGTTTCTCTGTCGGTGATGATATAACCACTTCGCATTGTGTAAAGGGAAGATTCAAGGGATGTAAAACAATGGATTGAACAATATGCAAAAACACTTCTGGAGATTTCCCCACTGCTGCCCTGTAATATTCTATTGATGTGTCAAGTTTAGATAGTATACGAGAATCCCAACTGAAGAAATCTCCATCCCTTTTTACATCTTTCGTATAGCTAAAAGTCGTAATTTTAAGCTTTGGATGTGTGGTGTGACGCACGTAACATGTTGGATGATTTTTCATCAGAAACTTTTGAATAAAATTTCAGTTTCGTCATCATAATTTTCAATTTCAGACTTCGATTTTTTCCCTTTCATCTACATCAAGAATTTTCAATTGGTCTATAAAGCCCTTTGTGGGCCAAAGATGCGTCTAAAGAGGTCGATGAAGATTTAGGTGTCAATAAGTTTTATAGGGTCGATTGATGCTATAATTTTTCTTATACTACTTTATAAGGTAAAATATAAGAAAGATAACTTTTGTGTTTTAATGTAATCCTTTTTTACGCAAGTCTCCCCAATTGATTACACATGGTTAAAAATGCTAGTTGTCCCGCAATTTTAACAAAACAATCGATGTGGTTGATGGAAAAGTCTTAAATTTGTGGTTGATGGAAAGTTAAAATTTTTACCAAGTGGCAATAAAGTTTGAGGAAACTCCTTTCTCTACATCAGAGACCCTGACTATAATCTGTTCATTTAGAATAGGCGGGTGAAACAGGATCAAGAAAGCTTAATATAATAACGCTCATCACTCAATCTCAGTAACCGATTATTTTACAGTATTTTAACTTCTGTTTAGGCTGTCTAGTAATTGCACAAGTAACTGCTTCTAATCCATTAAGTCTCAGCCGCCTATTCTAAATGAACAGACCATAGTTACGTTACATGTTTGGAGGGAAGGAAAGGGTTCTGTATGTGACACAAGTGTGGTGTTTGGTGTGGGAGTTAACACATTTGTGACACCATACTTTAAAACGGTTTTCAACTGCCGTAACAATATTTCTACAACTAGTATTAATTTAATATGGATAAAAGAATTACCAAGTCTCAAATAATACTATCTAATAAAAATAATAATATTAATATAAAGTAATATTTCAAATCTTAAATTTGGATTACTTCAAACTTGGGAAAAACTTTTGTTAAAAACTATAATTAGTATATTTGATCGAAACAAAAATAAAAAGGATGCTCTATCCCCGCATATTTATTAATCTAATGAAACTGAAATGATTTAAATTATCCAATTACTTTCAGGGTAGAAATCTAATTTTAAGCAAGATTTCAGATTGTTCAAAATTTACCCGGTTAAAAGCAAATTATCAGTTATCACTAACTTCGTAACTCTTTAATTTTATATTCCAAACCTAAATCAGGTATACCCTTAAATGTGCAAATTGCGCTATTGACACAGATAGGTGAGAAACAGAAAACCTAAAAATTCAAAGTTATTGAATATTGATACTGAATATTGAATATTGATACCCCTCCATACATTAATACGTGATTTTTATACAATTCAAAATAGGTAACATTTTTGCAACAGATATTCAATCGGTATCACAAAATATTCAATGTATATTATGAATAATATACAATTATTTATAAATTTCAATGAATCGTTGCAAATTAGTATCAACAGTTTGAGGCTTTATCCTTTGATCAGATTAATCATAAAAATTTTATTTCTTGAAATTTTAAGGTTATATAAGTTTTAAATTAGTATAAAACGTTAAATTAAAATCCTCTTAAATTAAACAGATAGAGACTATTTTGATCAGACCGTTGGTTTCATGAGTAAAGCTTAAAACTTTTACATTCAATATATATATCTTTTTAATTAAACTAACAAATTTCTGAACAAACATTTCTTTAATATATTTAAAGACGTATGAAATTATCGTTTTAATTTTCTATCTCTGAATGATAAGTTAAATAAGATCAGTCTCAATAAAATTGGGTTAAACTATATCAAATCAAATGATAGGATACAACCTCAGTGAAAAAAAGTTTTAAAGGAAAATAGAATATGTCCAAAATCGTAAAATTCTAACCACCTAACTTGTTTGAAGTGAAAAAACATCATCCAAAGTAAAAATCAAGACAAGCATAAATCAAGATATTTATGCGAGTTTTTAAAAGAAAAAAATATGAACTATCATTAACTTAAATTTTCAAACTGAACTTACCCGAATCTTCTTCCAATAATATCCACCTTTTCGGTTGTCCGTATTCGCGTTCACATCTGTCACTTGAACATCACTTTCCCCGTTCATTTTGTCACTTTTCTCACACCCCCGCAACCGATGCAATGACAATAATGTGGTCCAACACACCACAAAATAAAAAAGTATTATTGGTTCCTATCTTTCACAAGCACAGTAGAAAAACAATTGAACGGTGCACTATTTTGACTTTTTTCCGCCGGCCTCCAGAGTCAAAAGCAGGTGCCTTCGAGAGTTGCTGCCAAATTGTAAACAAAGCCAGGTAACTATGGTAGCTTCACGTCCGATGTCCGTCAGTGTAGTAGGGTTGCCGTACCATGCGTAACGGGGGAAATGATTTGCCAGATTTGGCTTCATAGCGTTTTGATCATAGAGTTTGATTTGGTAAAAGTAAAATACTGGAGAGCACACGTATATGGCTACAAGTTGTCTTCTGATGAATAAAAAACCGATATTTTTGGCTGCTATTGTGATTTATTAGAGCTCGAATTGCTTGTTGATCGTACTATTATTCCTAATATTTTTGAAACAATATTAAAGTTACTATATTACAAAACACAATATTTTTTTTAACTAATTTAATTAATTTTCCGCTTTTTAGGCAATTAAATATTTCATATTTTATGGGGGAATTATCACGTAATTTTGTCTGTACAGTAATGTGTAGTTTTTTCCTCACAAAATCCATTGATTTCAAACAACCCACTGAGTTTAAGTAAAATATTTAAAACTTTTATTTTTTTAGTATTTTTAAGAGTATAAAATGTTTGTAATTAGTTTAATTATGAAAATATGTAAAAGTTGTCTTCCTGAAGCAAAGTATTTTTAGTTCAAGGGTGATGATATCTATGAAAACCTAGATATTTTAATTTGTATTTCCATCTGAATTATTTTAACTAAATTATTTTCATTAAAACCTAATGATTCCTCATTTATTTCTTAAGTTTTAATTTTATAAAATTTAATAAAAATCATTGTTTGACTGAAAAATTGTACTAAAGGAAAAGTTTAAAAAACTTTGGTTTTCTTTATTAAAGCCTTTTCAATTTATTTAATTTGAGTTTCTTATGTTTTATGTTGTTTTTCGCCAAACTGATGTTAAGAGTTCGAATCCTTTTGCTATGGTTGCTTCTTCAAACAGCACAGCATCCTAGCACAATTTGTACCAAATATGTCAAGTTTAGGTAACTGCAACTAGAAATGAACGAAATATGGTTGGTTATACATGACAAAAATTGGACGAATCTTCAACATTTGTGCTGCTTGGGTATTTATAAAAATTTCAAAAACTTTATTTTTGAAGAACTTTGAATAATAATCGTAATTTTGAGAAGAAAAAAATCAGTACAATAAGAAGGAGGAGAATTTTATTTTCCTATAACAGGGGTTCTCAAACTTTTTAACATCGCGACCCACTTTTGAGAAACAAAATCTAACGCGACCCACCGACTTCAGTTAATTATATTATCAACTGAACTTAGATAATTATCTCATGCCCCCCACAGAATTTAAACTTTTCTGTCTGGGGGGGGGGGGGGTTCACTCACTATTTAGTTACAACAATAAATTATAACATACACGTTTTAGAAGAGAAATTAACTTTTAAAAAATTTAAATTAAATATTTTTGAATTTGAGCGTATGAAATAGTTTAATTGTGGGCTAACAATGATCCCCACAACAAAAAGGGGGGTCTGGGGGTCCTCTCCCAGAGAAAATTTTAAAATTTGACCCTTAAAAACATGGTTTTAACTTGAAGAGATTTTTAGAATAACCGACTATATTTGCATTATCGGCACATTAAAGTGCCACACAAAGGACGTATTTACATTAATTGCCTTTTCCGTTCGACACCAAGTAGTGTAGTTTTCCTCAAATTTTTATTCTTTTTACTAAGGTACTTGTACCCAATATGGACAGGGCTCTCAATATGGACACCCCTAATATCTTAAAAAGTAAGAAACTTGATCGAGACTTGACGCTACAGGTCCGTTAAGAAAAACATTTTAAAAGATAATTTAGTGTGTAAAGTGCAAAAAAGCGCGCTGTACGCCATTTTGAAGGAAATTTGTGTTTTCATGGTGTGCTGATCTTAATTACAGGTTAAGTTTAAGTTCTTCTTAGATATGGCAAAATTACTTTAAATATTAAAAAGTTGAGTGTTTTAGAAAGCGGATAAAACATATTTTCGTTTGCTATAGCGCATAATGCTTAAAAATGTTTTCTTTGTTTATTTATTACAAGATGAAGTAAAACTACGCCTTGTTCTTATTATGGACACCTTATGTCCACATTGGAAGTACAGCAAATGAATCTTCAGATTCAGAAATTTGTAAAATAATTATCTGTTTTATGTTATTTTATTTAGCTAATTCATAATAAATTAATGTTTATATGTATTTTTAATCTTAATTATAGTATCCGTACATAACATTAAGAAGTGCATGTTCTGAAGATATTTACTGTGCCCCCCTCCCCCAAAATACTTTAAGAAATATTTTTTTTATCCCCTCTCCTCTAAAATTGCATACACCTTGTGTAGAAGGTCCATTATGGCCACCTGTCCATAATAGGGACAGGTGGTTCCTAATATGGACACTTGCAAACATTTTTTGATTTTATCATTGAAATTAAACCCGAATAATTACAAGGTCGCTAATTTTAATAATGATAGTCAACATTCCAAAGTTAGTGGTCATACATTTTTGGAGTCCTGTGACGTGTACAAGGGGGTGAAAAAAATACATTTTCCTTAGGGTGTCCATAATAGGCACAAGTACCTTATATGGTAATTTGACAAATTCAAATTAAGTTTTTCAAATTATTCAAGTTTAAATAATAGTTTTATAATTCAAAAGTCAATAACAAATATGTAAAAATTTTAAAAAGATACTTCATATTCAGAAAAATTATAAATATTCTCGCGACCCACCAAAAACTGACCGGCGACCCACCAGTGGGTCGCGACCCACAGTTTGAGAAACGCTGTCCTATAATTTTTCTTAAAGCTCATTCACACTGTTTCACTTTACTGTTCATCCTGACTGTGTTCATACTGTGAATCGCTAGATTTCATAACAAGTTAAAGGATTAAAGAGTGAAACGCCAATTGGGAGGTAAACACCTATTGAAATTAATGAGTTTGACTATTGTATATCATCACAAAGGCTCTAAAAAACAGTTTTTAATTTTTTCAAATTTTTTAAAACACTAATTAGTTTGCAATCCTCATTGAAAAGTTCCAATCGAGAAAAACTGGGCGTGACTAGGCGTGACGTTACAGTTGTGAATGAACTACTAGTAAAAAGGAGCCGCCGCTCGCTCGAACTGCTGCAACCAATCGACTGCTCAAATTTCCCCCCTCTGCTTCCGAACGATGACGTGTTTCGCAACCCTGAGGTAATGCACTGAGCTACTGCGCATGTAGTTTTTATTTATTTAAAAATTAACTAGAATAGAATAGAATTTTATTTGCTTTCAGGCCGAAGCCCGCTTACAAACTTAAAAATTAACTAACGATCGCGGATTTGAAAAATTTCTTCACAGATGATTTTCTTTTGTGAAAATCTGTTAGGAAAAATTAAATTTAAAAGATGTGTTTACTAGCCAATTCATGCTTTTCACTTTGAATGTTCCTCTAAAAAGAACACAAAAAGTGATAACTCTGAAAGAGCATTTAGCTAGCATATTCTCACCCCACTAAAGAATACTTTATCCATTTCTATTCAACGTTGAAAACCTGATTAGAGACGCATTCTCAATTGAAATAAAAACCTTTTGAAAATTAATTACTTAAGAAAATCTTTATTCAAAGTACTAAATTAATTTGGACACAAATAAAGAATACTTTGAAATAATTATCATTATCATGACCTTTTACATTAATAATCAATATTAAATTGGGGGAAAGGATTGCAGAAGTATGTTTTTGATTCGAGACTATAGATTCATTAATATAATATATTTTTTCTGCACTTTAGGATATCCAAGATAATTTCATAAAATGAAACTTAGTACCTACTTAGGCTTAGCTAAGGGGGGGGGGGAATTAAGGAGTGTAACCTGTCACTCCTGTCAAGACATACGCTGTTTTAATTTTCAGCACTTCCAAGCTTTTATTTATAACCGACTGGCCTATTTGCTTTATTTAAAAGTTTAAAGTAACTTAAAGTAACGTGTTTTATTTTTATTTTCTAAATATGTACGTACCCCTTAGATTTGAATTTATATGCTTGAAAAGGAGAATCAATATTACCCCTCTTATTAAAAAATTGGAATATCCATAAAAAGCTTCAGCAGGGGCATTGATACTCATGACCTACCTTAAATCTGCCCATGACAATTATTTTTTTCATGAAAAGGTTATCATTTATTTTACTTTATAAACATTAAAACCATATTTGTCCTCTCAAATAATTATTTTAATGGTTGTAGTTAAATAGAATAAAAGAACACCACAAGTTAATCATTCATTAATGATTTGATGATACGATACTATCTATCTATATCTATCTATATATATAAAAATGAATGTCTGTTTGTTTGTATGTATGTATGTCCTTTATAGTTTTAAACTTTTCGAACCTACATTAACTTTTAAACTATACCACGTTGATCAACTCGCTCCAGGGAAGGTTTCTGAATAAAAATAATTTAAAATCGAAGCATCCTAACAACTTTTTTGGCCCATTTTATGCTTGAAAACCCATATTTCATACCCAACTGCAGGGTAAAACCACATTGTTGTAAATATAACAAGAAGAAGATTTAACTTTAGCTGTTGTAGGCATATTATCGACTGTTGTAGATTGAAATTGATTGTTGTAGTTTAAAAATCCATTGTTGTAGCATAAACATAAAAATGGATACTTTGTTTAACTATTTCCCCATTCAGACTGGCGAAGCTATCTGTAACGCATCATATGATATTTATTTAAAAAACTGAAACCCGGGCGAAGCCCGGTTCTAGCGCGTCAGCGCTAGTATATTATACAGGGTGGTCCTAAATTCGTAGTACAAACTGGGTAGGGTAGGTAGAGGAGACCTAGACAAGCATATTTCGAATAGGAAGAGGGGGCGGAGATACACCGTTAAAGAGCTAGGACCTAATGTCGTGCGAGAGCGTTACAAAAGGACGTTTTGCCAAAGCCCGTTTAAGAAAAAAAAACGTAATGAAATGAAAAAATTTATTGCATTAGGTACAGCAGTATCCGTACTACTTACACCATAAATTTGATAGAAATTGGACCACTTGCTAAACCGTGGGGTGAGTTTTAAAACGCGCCGTATTAATCTTTTAGCCAAAGAATAGAGTTCCCTTAATGGTATTTAGAAAAATGATGATCGGGGAAGGAATTTTCAATGATCATACATTGATCATTGAAACTGTATGATCATTGAAAATTCCTTCCCTTATCATCATTTTTCTAAATACCATTACACTAATTTAAAGGAACTCCATTCTTTGGCTAAAAGATTAATATTGCATGTTTTAAAACTCACCCCTCGGTTTAGCAAGTGGTCCAATTTCTATCCAATTTATGATGTAAGTAGTACGGATACTGCTGTACCTCATGCAATAAATTTTTTATTTCATTATGTTTTTTTGTTAAACGGGCCTTGGCAAAACGTCCTTTTGTAACGCTCTCGCACTACATTAGGTCCTAGCTGCCTAGCTCTTTAACGGTGTATCTCCGCCCCCTCTTCCTATTCGAAATATGCTTGTCTAGGTCTCCTCTACCTACCCTACCCAGTTTGTACCACGAATTTAGGACCACCCTGTATAATATCTGGCCTCTATTAAAACTTTATACCTGAATTCACACAGAAATTTTTAAACGATGACTCTTTCGCTCGAACTATCTGTAAAGAGAAAGAAAGAGACAGTGAAAAATTTTAATGTTTTTAGATTATTGCTTCGAAGTATTTCTTGGGCCTATCCAGTTCAGACAAGGAAACTAACACTCATAGCATATCTTCCAAAAATACGCAACTCATTTTATTCAAATTTTAAAGTACCAAAGCTGAAAATGTCGACATACTTTCAAAATCGTAACCAGAATGCCTAAGTTCATGAACTGGGAAAGTGCTGATGGTCAAACAATTGCTTCATATTGCTCAATACTTTCCCTATATTCTAATTCGAAAAAAAAATTTTTTACATAACGACATGCAAATGAAAGCAACTTCATTGTTTATGAAGATGAATCTTTAGAATCGTCTTCTGATAACCATCAAAGTCTTTGTTGAGAGTTAATGGTTAGTAAAGCCTAGATTACTGGGTAGAAGTAATTGAGCTTAAGATGAAATCGGCTGTCTCATAATACATATAAAATATTATAAATATCATGATACAATGCAGTTAAAACAGGAATATCCAAAACTTTCAATTTAAAACTAATCAACTCTTCATAAAGCAGCGAATTCATCTTTATAAAATTCATAAATAATGCAACTACTAATAGGCAGGCCCTGGTTTACTATTAGGCTTGTGAGGCCCGGACAATAAAGGGGGCCCCCGAATATAAAGGACCCCCAAATTTCAAAATTACCAAAATAGCTTTTTTTACTTTCCGGAAAGCCTTTTCAGTAAGCCCCCTCCCAAAAAAATGCAAAATAAAAAAAGTTTTCACACATTTTCTAATATCTTTGAAATGTTAAACAGGCTAATACGTAACTATCAACTATTATGAGTTATAAAATCTGTTTTTATGTCCCTTTCTGCGTTGGTGGGCCTACTAAAGCTGATTTTCTAAATCGGGCTCTGGCTAGGAGCATTCCAAGAAAGGGGACATGAGTACGTCTTTATGAAATCCCTTACAGCACTTCCTATAAACACTTTTTTGTTCTTATTATTTACCATCAAATATTATAAAGGTTTTAGTTGTGTAAAAAATATACTTTTCCCTATACATTTATTTTTGTCTTTCCAAGAAGTAGAGTTGGGATTCGCTCCATTTTCTTCTTTTCATCAGGGATAAATTGTGATATAAAATTCTGACCAGCACATCAACCTTTATGATCCTACAATACGAGTAATGAAACAACTGCTGTATAAGTTTTTTTTTCTTTCGGAAGCAAAACTTCTACCGTTTATTTAAGCTTTCCTAACGACACTTTTCCGTGTTACGAACAGTTCAACACCGTTAATGGAGATTCTTATTATATTTAAGTTTGTGGCAGATTAAAGGAAGGCCTGGGGGGTCAGAGATGACACTTGTCTTTCTTTCCTTCAGAATGAATTCTCCGTTGAACATCTGTTGAGTTGAGGAAATGAACTTCCTGTTTACAAGTCTTTCCTTCGTTAGTGAGGCATAAGGCATCTTCAGCTGTAGAAATCTCCAGATAAAAGCCGTAGTGAACAATACGTGAGGGATTTAAAAAAAATTCCCGTCTTAAAAAACACAGCTGTTAAAAATTCGCAAAGATACTAAGATTCAAAAATAAAAGACACGTTACTTTATTAATATCATGCTGTGTAAATAGGTACAATGAAGGTTAAAAACAACGTTTTTTATTTTGCATATAAGTTACAGTTAAAATCAGACTTAAGTTTCGGGGATACGTGGATCCCCTTCGTCAGTAATGAACTGACGAACAACAAAATACTTTCGAAGGGGATCCACGTATCCCCGAAACTTAAGTCTGATTTTAACTGTTAGGGTAGGTGGGGGTAAAAACCCGCACGGGGCAAAACCACGCACCGCGATTTTTAATTGTTAATAATCGATTCAAAAGTTGAAAACCAGGTGGTTGGTTTGTCTTATTGTGACCTATCATTCTACGAAAGTTCGTACCCCTAAGTCACTCATGAGTTGAAAAAATGCTTTAAGTTTGTTTTTCATCATTTTGATGTAATTTTTCTGATCTTTTACTTAAACATTACATAAAATAGGGCTTCAGGAGAAATACAAACACATAAGAGCATTTGAACTTCAGTTTCGTGTTGAAATAATTTCCTTAACATGTCTCTAAAAATAATAAGGCTTGTTTTTCAAAATAAAGTGAAACGGGGCAAATACCCGCAGGTGTTTTGGGGCAAATACCCGCATCTTCAAAACTTTGGGAATTCACCCCAAAAGGGAATTAGAATCTACAGGGTCCCTAAAAAGTTGAATAAAGGTTTCCGAGATATCAATCCTCAAACGGAAACCCTTTTTTCTCCCTTTTGAAAGATATTGGTCACTTTGAAATGAATTGCTACAACAGATTGACAATTTTCATTAAAACGGATTATATCTATGTTTAATATTGTTGGTTAACTTAAAAATATTAAAACAATATATTAGAAATCCATTATCCGCGAGCGGATGATCCACGATTGCTACGAAAAAAAATTTTAATGATGACGGTAAATTTTAGACGACATTAGAGAGATTTTAGATGTAGAGCAAAGGTTTCTGCTGTACTGTACACATTTTAAAAGTTTTACATATCATGTTTTTTGTACAATGAAACATAGTTTTTATGCTGAAATATTTTTTTTTCGTGTTTTCACCTCATTTTTGGCCTTTTTTCGATTTTAGCTATCCGCGGTACCCTTGGCACCCAATTCCGCGGATAATAGGGGCTCTAATGTATTAAGATGATTATCTCTAGTGTTTTTATGATGACAAATTTTGTTTATCCATGTTTATTTCATTTGGACACGAAAATTCAAAAGTGCGTTTCTTTGCCCCATTTTGCGAGGCAAAGACCCGCAATTTTTTTTCTACTAAATTGTCAATTTCTCTTGAAATACTATCGATAAGAGTATAAATTTGGATTGGTTTTGTAGGTAACATCTCAATCTAACACCTCCAATTGAAATTTCGGGATTATCTACCCCCTATCGATCACAATGTTAAAAATACTGAAAACTGCGGGCCTACCCTATATATCTCTCTATCTTAAAAAAAAAAAGTTTTTGGTGAACGGTTTCCAGAGAAAGGCTTTTTAATTACTGAACCGAATGACACGTATAAGATATCAAAATGTCCGGATTTTTTCCGGGCTTCCGAGTAGGCCCTTCGATTTTTCAAAAAAATTCTCAATTTTAAAATATTTCCATTTTTTTAGATAACGGATAAGGTCGCAGTTGCAAAGCAAGTACTGTCAATCAAATTATTAAGCATCCAATCACAACGACCGATTGACGCCATGTTTTAAGATGAAACATGTTTTTTCACCTTTTAAAAAAGTACTTTCTAAATGAAATATCATTCAAAGGCCCGTAGCCAGGAATTTCCCTTTGGTGGGGCGCCCACTTTTTCAGGGGGGGCAAGGGGGTTTTCAGTCTTCAGGAGGTATCATAGGCGTAATTTCAACTGTTTGACTATGGGACAAAACCCATAAGACCCTCAGGCCTAAGGAGCTGTTACAAGACTAGTTTCGGGAGGAGTTAGGTCCTAAATTTTTCTAGTTTTACCTTTTCTGTTTTCTTAAGTTTTCGTTTTTTAAATTTTAGAAATTTGAAGCTTAAAGTAGTTTTAGCCCATTTTTAGATCCTTTGGGGTAAAGTATAGAAGAACTTCTCCACGTAAGCTAGTGGCGAATCCAGGATTTGGTTTTTTAGGGGCTAAGAAGTTTTCATAATCCAATTGAATCTTCTTGTTAATGATAATACGGAAAAGGTAGTGAACTATTCTACTCAAACCACTAAAAGAGGGTGGGTCTGGGGGTCCTCCCACAGAAAACTTTTGGAAATTTAAGTCAAAAACCCCACTTTTTCAACTATCGTTTTGGTACGCCTCATCCGAATTTCGGATATAGATTTTTTGAGTTTTTGACAAACTTAGCAAAATATTAGACGTTTTGGGGGGCTTCAGCGCGAAAGCCCCCCCCCGTAGATCCTCCACTGCCCCAGAATTGAAAAGGAAAAATCGAGTTTGATCACTCCTTGTTAATCTTTAAATAGACATATAATTTTATAAAGGGGTGTCAACCTGACCTCCCTTTTCAGTCAGTGCTAGGGTATATAGAAGTTTATTTCTGAAGGGGCCTAAAAATATTAGTCAGCCCCTCCAATACATATTTAATAGATTTAATGTAGTTGTTATACATTTTGGAGTTGAATTTTCGTCTAAGACAACTTCATTAATTCGTGTGATGTGTTCTTATATAAATATAAGAATAGTTTTGTTTATAATAATGGGGGATACAAGTATCAAATGGGGGTATGGGGGCCCTCCCCTATAAAAATTTGGAAAATTTGACCCTAAAAAACTGGGTTTTAACTTAGCTAGAAGGAAATAATGAAGTGGGCAGCGCTGCCCCTCCCTGTCCCCATGGCTGTGCTTGTGGATGAAACTTGTGAAAATTTTCTGGGGGGGGGGGCAAATGAAGATGTCAGGGGAGGCTCAGCCCCCCATGGCCCCCCCGTAGCTACGGGTGGGGATTGCGAAGCTACCGAAAGGCCCTGCGTCAGCAGTTAACGAGGGTTGGTGAGCGATAGCGAACAGGGGGCGGTAGCTCCCTAGTGTGCAAAATATAAAAACGTTGTTTTTAACCTTCATTACACGTTACTTTGTTTAAAAAGTAACACATGATCCAAAACAACACTGATCCCCCACAATTTTCAAATATTAAAAACTTGAGGTTGTGATACAAGCATGGAATCGTGGCAAACCTCTCTTTCGAAAACTCTCGACGGAAATGTTATAACTCAATTATACGAATTCACAAGACCAAAGAAAATGAAGTTGAAAAAGTTTACTCATCACTGTGAGAAAAACAATTAATCAAGGGGTCTTTCCTTCGTAAAGCTTCGAAACATACGGGAATTTTTGTGGTACTTGTATTTTTAATCACTCTATATCTGCTATCGAAAATTTCAGATCTCTGGTTCCTTCGTGGGGAAAAAAAATAAAGGCAGAAAGACAACTAGCCCCGAAAGCCAACTGACCCCGGTTTCCCCTAATAAAATAATGATTAATTGAATATACTGTTTAAAAAAGGGAAAAGAGTCTTAAAAGTGGAAAATTTACTTTGTGCTCAAAAAAAGAATCTTCAGACTTCGCTCTATACATGAGTGGGTAGAAGAAAAAATAATAACTCCCATACTCAGATATACCCCCTTGAATTTGGCCGAATCGATGTATACATTCATTATATTTTTTATTTAATTTGAAATTTCATTTACTTTGTTTTTTTCTTATTCTTTGTGCTGCAATAATATGTAATTTAGCTTTTGTGTTCTACACTAAACAGAAATATAATTTAATTGTCAATTTAAGTGGTTTTTAAGATTTTTTTTCTGCTGAAATTTCATAAGTGAGAAAAAGTTTGTTTTTCAACTGTAAAATATTTTTCGACATGCTACTTACATGTTACCTATGAATGTTCTGTATTCTTCAAACAAAATGTAACTATAAAAAATAGTTTTTGCAACACAGTTAAAAAGTATTTTTATGAATTGAATAGGACAGCATAAAAAATTTCACGTAGAAAATAACTCAAAACCTTACGAAATACCTACGTAACTAAATTTGTTTTCCCATGACAAAAAAAAACATTTGCATTGATTCATATTCCATCACTCTTTTTAGAAAAAATTCGAATAAATGAACCGGATTGTATCTATTTTTTACTGAATAGAAAAACTACAAGGAGAACAGTTTATTAACGATTGCGGTTTAAATGGCTTTCCTGCAACTTACTTGTACTTGCTGTAAAACACTTTTACAGGTATTGAAGTTGTTTTTTTTTACCGAGCAACTTTATTTGGATCCACCTACTATGTAAAGGATTTTTCTGTTATTAGAATGAAAGAATGATAGTAAAAAAGGTACCTAGAGTCATGGAACTTGAAACTGGGTGTTTTACAGATAAAAAAATCCGTCAAGAGCCAAATTCCGACCACTCAGCGGCACCCCTGAGATTTCTTCACGACACCTATTTCTGGAACCTCGATGATAGTCATCAGAACGGATTTAATCACCCATTTCGCTCAACGCACACGCAGCTTAAAATCCTTTCTTTGTTCAGTATCCCTTTGTACTTCAGTTCAGGATCCAGGGGTGTTAATAAAGAGGGGGGCGATGGAGGAAGGGCCTCCAGCAGACCCCCCTTATGGACTTGAATTTTGAATTATACCATCAAATTACATCAAATCTCGTTACATTAAGCCAATCATGAACGAATTGTATACCAAAAAATTTTCTAAAAAAAACTACGCTTTTTAACCTAACATGAATGCACGGAGGGGGGGGTCCTGGGGTCATCTCCCAGAAGCAAAAATTTCTACATACGCCACTTTCAGGATATCTTTGCTCTTAAGCCTCTGCCTGGTCTTTTTGGACCTTTGGTCTTGGGCCTCTCCACTTTTCAACATCCCTTTTCACTCTTCAGCATATCTTCACTTCACTTCAATACAGACGCTTTCTAATATTATAAGCACAGAGTATAGAGCTTAGCAGAGTATTCATCTCCATAGATGCTAATGGCAACTTTTTTTTAACATGGGATTTCCCATAGACAACTTCAAGTACATCGGACTGCCTCCTCCACGTCACTCCTGCTACATCTCTGTCATTCGCCTACTGATACTGAAGCTGTCACTCAAATCCAAATCGGAAGTGGAGGGAAAAGAGCAGCACCGATGAAATTAAAATGCCGCTTGATGGAAATTCCATATACAATCAGGAATCACTTCAATTCAGGAATCACCTTCCCTGATTGGCTGCTAGTGAAATTAATTATAATTCACGAGCTGAATTAAATTAAGTACCTAAAGAGGAAAACGGCCGTTTGGAATCTTTGTTAGCTCTTTACTCTGTGGTTATTAGAAAAACGTTAGCGTTAGACTGATTATTTTTTAGCTATACTTTGTATGACGTAACGATTATGTCGTCGTGAAAGATGCAATACAGCACATCTAACATCGGAAAAAGACGCAGTTTGATGTAGTTCTTGATTCTTTCAATTGGCAGTGAAATAAATAGCCAAATATGGTTTCGTATGGTTGCTGCTTATATCGAGTCTAAACCAACACTAGCACATTTATTTATCACCGAAGTTAAGCACTTCCAGGTACGGGCAATACTTGGGAGGGTGACTACTTCGGAACATCGCTTGCTAATAGAATTTCTTATTCTCTTGCCCACATCGAGCATTTTTCTGCTTTTCAGAAAAGAATATCCATCATTTCTATTAATTTTGTCTCAAATCATAGGTATAAAAATTCACATTACACTGTTCTACAAATTTGACCTTCAAAATTTTTTCCTTGATGAAAATAGTCAATTCTTATAGATTTTGGGTCGCTGAATACGAAAATCACCATTAAAATTCTCAATTGACTCAGGATTTTCGGGGAACAGCCCCTCCCCCTTTTTACGTTTTTCGACGACCTTATAACTTTAAACTCGATTTTCAGGGTCAAAAAGCATTATTTTAGTCTTCAAATTACTCCCCAGTTAACAAGTAATGTTCAAATTAATAAAATATGATAAATTTATAACAAATGGATAGGGTTAAGGGGTAATTACCCCCCTAAAAATACAAAAAAAATAGCTAAAAATTAAAGAGGTTTCTATACTCTATTTTTCCTCTTATTTTTTACGCAAATCCCGTTTGAAGGGTCCTAACCCTTCCCCAAGGACTCAAATTTGATGACAATATGCAGCAATAATTTTTAATAAAAGCGGTTGAGGTGTTAGCCTCCCAGAAGTCCCCGCGGAAGAGTTCGGAAGACTTCCAGAATCGCGAAGGCGCTCGCGAGTTCAGGAATTAATATCGATGATTTTGAAAAGATTACAAATGACGTTTTTCTTATATTTTGGGTGTATCCTAAGTAGAAACTCTTCACTTCTTTAAAAACTGACCGGTCTTCGGGAGTGAGGATTCCATGTTTCAAGATGTTAATAGATGCACGGCTGTGGATAACAATTAGGGGGCATCCCCTTAAAAACTGAGGGTGATGGAGGAAAATGAGTGTCATATTTGAATTCAGCAGATCATTTTACACAAGAATCAGCTGAAATTCAGTAAGTGGCTGCAAATTTTTTTTGTACAGCACAGTTAAACTCTAAGTGCGGCATTGAAACCTTCTGTGGGTGCTCTGGGGGCGCTCTCACTTCAACCGCTTTTAGCAAAAATCATTGCTGCATATTGCCATCAAATTTGAGTCTTTGGGGAAGGGTTAGGACACTTCAAACGTGAATTGCGTATAAAATAAGAGGAAAAAATAGCGTATAAAAACCTCTATAATTTTTAGCTAATTTTTTGCATTCTTAGGGGTTTAACTACCCCTTAAACCTATCCATTTGTTATAAATTTATCATATTTTATTAACTTGAACATTTCGTGTCCCCTGGGGGGCAATTTGAAGATTAAAGCAACGCTTTTTGACACTGAAAATCGAGTTCAAAGTTATAAAGTCGTTAAAAAACGTGAAAAGGGGGAGGGGCTGTTCCCCGAAAATCCTGAGTCAATCGAGAATTTTAATGGTGATTTTCGTATTCAGCGACCCAAAATCTATAAGAAATGACTATTTTCATCAAGGAAATTTTTTCAGTGTAGAACAGTGTTATTAATATTTTTTGTAAACAGGCACTTTTTCTGTTATTATCAGATTTAATCGTTTGATAACTTTATTTTCAATGCAATTCTTATGGGAAAATTTTTTTCTTGCCTCTTATCGGTGTATAAACCAAAAAAAAACCCAAAGGAATATAAAAAAATTACAAAACTGTATACATTTTAATCACAATAAGTTTATAGCTGGTAATAAAATAAAGCATAAAATAAACTTAATAAAAGCTTAACATAAAATAAAGCATGCTTTATTTGCATTATTCGGGAACTTTACAAAGCTAATTAAAGGAAAAATAGGTATACATATAATAAAAAAGTAACACATAATCGAAGAGCCAGTAATATATTTTTTTAAAATTAGTTTAATAATATTCGGAGGAATAGTCAAAACAAAATCGCACTCAAAATAAACCAATATCTTCACGGTTTATATCTTTCACGTTCTCAAACGGTTTGATCGAGATTGATTCTCTAAATAAATACTATGACAGATCATGAAAGATCGGCATCTTTTTTCTGATCAATGTGAAATTGTGTCAAATCACGGCTTACTAGAGCTAGCTATAAAGATATTTTCAAAATGCTTCTAATACTTTAAGGTACGAAGACTGATCAATTAATGAAACATCTAAGCATCAATTTCTGAAAAAATTTTGGTTTACAAAAAAAGCACAGCCATATTAAAACCGCCAAACGAAGTCGCGAAAACTGTTTGGCGAGAACGAGGATTGGAATACTGAAGGTGCTTCAAATGTTAGATGTGCTGTATTGCATCTTCCACGACGATGTATTCCCGTCAAGCGTCAGATCAAGATCAGTCATTATGGAGGATTTACACCACTGCTGTAAAAGAGACATCAGCGATATTTTCGGAAGAAACGGGAATTGTTATTCCAATAAACCAATCGTTTTTTCCCGCTTCGACCGGTTCTTGGTACAAAGAGGTTATTTTATTTTACTTAAACTTTTTCTAGGCAATTTTATGTAAAAATAAACCCCAACATCCATCCTAACAGCAAACGGATTTTTAAAGAATTTTTTTAAATAGCTTATTTTTCGAATATTTATTCCCCATTTTAGGGCGCTAGCCGCTATAGCAGATGGAACTGTCGAAATCGAGCTGAAATTTTTTTCACGTTTTGTTTAAGTTATTTGATCAAAGCTTCATTTGATCAAAGATCTCCATCTACAATCAGATTTCGAAAACATTTTTTTAAATGTATTTAAAAATAGTCCTTTTCCAAGCGTAATGCGGCAGCCAGAAGGAATTGTCAAATGGAGTTGAAAACTCTTTACTCATTTTATTGAAGCCATTTGGCTAAAAAGCTTAGGGGATTTCGAAAAAGAAAGGGGGTGGTAATTTTCAATATTACCTACCTACACATCGAAACCAAAACTACGGGTCATGAACTTTGGTCGATAAACAGCGCCATCTAGTGTTGAGTAAGGTTAACTGAGACAAACCCCTTATCTTTATTCATAGCCTTGCTTATTAAAATCGTTAAATAAATTATAAAAATTTCAAATACCTTCAAATTATAAAAAAAATTAAATATTTACAGGTTTGATTCGTGAAGCACTTCTGATATTCTGAAATGCACAAAATCTGTAAAGATCTCTAATGCTAAAAAGTCACTTCCACTTTGACTTTCAATTTAATGACATGATATTTACATCCAGAGACCAGAGGAGATCGTATGTTCTTTCAACTGATTAAATGTTTATGAAATTTCGATAGACTGAGACTGTCTTCCAGCCAAATTATTTCTTTATTCCATTCTGTTCTGTAAGAATTTATCCTTTTTCCATTTCCTATGTATTATTCATTCTTTCTTAATGTTGAATTTAAAGGTGCCTTACAAGCCGCTCATATGAAAATATGTTTCCTGTTGAACTTTTTTAATCCCCTCCCTTTGTTTATTTTGTTCTTACTCAAATTTTGCAGTGCTTTTCTTTTAAATCACCCAAGGGCATAGTTTGATTCATTGGGTAAAGATTTTGAAGATATTTAAATGGGGTAACAATCATTTGATTTATAATTTTATTTCATCTCAAGTGTATTTCAATATTGACCTAATTTTTGGGTAAACAAGTTTTGGGTTTTTAAAAAGTTGATTGAAAGAAACTTAAGGTAGTAACTCTGTTTTTTTTTTCATCCATTGAAATGATTCTCCTCAAATCATCATTTGGGCAATATTTATTTTACCAGTTGTTAAACTTATTTTCCCTCCTTTATATGTAAGAAGATTGAATTAAATTTATAATAGATATAAAAATACAATAATTTTGCTGTGTTAAATAAATATTAAAAGCAATGGAGAGGTAGAAATAGGGTGTTGTACAAAGTTTTTCCTCTTTAATTTTGTTTTCATTAATTTATCTACTTTGGATTACCTATTGGGGTACTTTTCCATTATACTGATGCAAATCTCGCCAGGAAGACTTTTTGGTGACAGCACACAATCGACGGAAGAAATCACACTAAGCAACTTCCGTCGGCATTGCATCATTATGGCGATTTTATGGCTTGCGCCGGTATAATGGAAAAGTACCAGTTGTAAAAATGAATGAAATTTCCAGTATAGATATGCATTCTCTTCTAATATAAATTTTAAAACATGTTTTTGTTTTTATATTTTGAATATATTTTAACAGAATTTTCTAGATTCTTTCTTCAAAAAAACTCCCTAGTTTGATTTAATGCACTTTAATCAGATACATTTTTCTTAAAATAGGTTTCTAAGAGGACAGTTACATCAAATACATAAACAACAAAAATGGGGTTTCTTTAATTTAAGCACTAAGCCAACCTCTGAGGATGAAAAATTGGTTGGATCCTAGCAGAGCCCACACCCTTGCCAAAGTTGGTGATAATTCCGCCATCTTGGTAACCCTACTTTAATACACTAGATGGCGCTTGGCGCCATCTTGTTCTGGTTTGGCGCTTTATTTCGGTTTATCGCCAAGGGTGTGGGCTCTCCTAGGATTTTATCAAGAAATTTTGCAACATTAAATGGGGAAAATTATAGATCTAAAACCCTCTTGTAGAAAAATTCTGCCTAAATTTAAATATAAGTGTCTAAATTATTAAGAAAGGCAATAATTTAGTTCAATTTATAAAAAAGCTTATATTATAAATTAGTATTTCTTAAAGTTTGAGTTACTGGTGGACCTATACCCTTTTTAAATCTTTTTCATTTTTACAAACTATTTAAGTTCCTAACGAAATTGTTAAAACAAGCATTGCCTCTACTTCAAGTGACTTCACATTTCTCTCTGCATTTGTGAGGGAAAAACTTGCAAGTGTTATTTAATCCCGTAAAAACTTTTGAAAAGTTACAATAATAAACTCTCTAAAAATGAGGTCCTTGACACTGCATTGTCAGGGGTCCTGATTTTAAACACACTGCATTGTCAGAAAGGTTATTCAATAATTCATCATTTAAAAGCTTAGTACCTCTTAACTTCACCTTTATTGTTGCACTGTTTTAAATCTGAAATCTTTTTTTTTCAGATAATGTTTGTAAAAAACTAGATTTTTACTCACTTCTACAAGCTAATGGCTTTTTGTGTATTTAAACGGCCTTCGACGTTTTTGCGAAGAATGGCATCTGCGTCGTTAGCTGGTAAAGTGCGAAAGCAGCCGAGTTCCGATATGGCTGCTTTCCGAACGGTGTTCCAAAAGTCCAAGCACGTTGTTGCACTGACTGGTGCTGGCATTAGTGCTGAAAGTGGCATTCCAACTTTTAGAGGTGCTGGAGGTCTTTGGAGGAAGTATAATGCACAGGTGAATAGCGTAACTTTCTACTCTCTAATATTAGGACCCTTGTATATAATTATCATCTTTATGTTAAGTGATAGGATCTGTATTTAGCCCCAACATAAGACTGTGAGTCACTAGCGGGGCTAGGGGGCTTTAGCCCCCAACCAAAAAGAAAAGAATTGGAACTAACAGGGGAGGTTGCATCATTATTGACGACTTTATCTCATGCGGCGCTGGTATGATGGAAAAGTACCGAATTTGTTTATGTAATATCTAAAGGGGGTTATGATTTGCTTGTTTTCGCTCATAAAGAGAGGAAAGGATTATGAATTTTTTTTAAATACATATGGCCATACATCTTTACCTGGTGAATAGCTTCCAAGTTTTAAATAGTATTTTACTTTTTTCTATTAGTGTATGACACAAGACGAGTTGGTAATTGTGTAAAGAGACTTAAAACCTATGAAGCATTAATTGTATTTGGTATAATTAGTTTATCCCATTATTTGACATTTATTATGCTGGTTTAATGAATTAATTTCTTCTATGTCTAGGATCTTGCTACCCCAGGAGCATTTTTAGCAAACCCATCTTTGGTTTGGGAGTTTTATAGTTATAGGAGAGATTTGGTGCTTAGTAAAAAACCTAATCCCGTAAGTTTTTCCAAATTTCCTTTAATTCCTTGTATAGTTAGGAAACACCTATTTTTATTTCAGATAAATTTATTAAAAGTTTGAGTACTGATGTTATTTTTCCTTATTTTCATAGCTTATTTTACTTATTTCCACAGGCCCATCATGCCCTTGCTAAAGCAGAAGCACAGTTAGCATCTGAAGGAAGAAGGCTTGTTGTCATTACCCAAAATATTGATGAGCTGCACAGAGATGCTGGCACCAAGAACCTGCTCGAACTTCATGGTAAAAAAAAACAATCCTATATTTCTATAAAAATAGAATGAATACAATTAATTCCCTTATCTATCCCATTAAAAAAGTGATGAAATAACAACAAATATTCTGATATTCCCGAATTTTTATCATTCTCATAAATATTAACATGGGGGGATTTAGGTGGTGAAGCCTGGGGGGCAAAGCTGTCCCTGACAGCTTTAGAAACATGATTTTCCCATATAAAAAATTACAAAGTTGGGGCGTTGCCTTCCCTGACCCCTTGAATCTGCCCATGAATATAAACGGTATTTTTTATTTAGTTTACTGTTTTTGGCGGTATTTCTAATCTTAGGCATCCAAAACAGCCTGGCAATTTTTAGCAAGATAGATAGTGAAATTGTACCAAATAGAGTATTAAACACAAACTTATGCAGGTTTTGTATGCTAGAAAACTATTTGTGGCAGGCCCGTAGCTACGGGGGGCATCTTCATTTGCCCCCCCCTAGAAAATTTTCACAAATTCTATCCACAAGCACAGCCATGGAGTAACCAGGGAGGGCAGCTGCCCCCTTCTTAAAGATGAGTAATTTACTTCTAGCTAAGTTAAAACTCAGTTTTTTAGGGTCAAATTTTCAAAAATTTTCTGGGGGAGGACCCCCATACCCCCCATTTGTATTTAAACCTTTATTATTCACATTATGTTTTTAAATAACAAGTTCATCAAAATTCTAATTAAAACTGTATGTCTAAATTTTGGTCTACAAGTATCAAAAGCAGTTTAAGACCTGTTTTTAGGATCAAGTCTCCATAAATTTTCTGGGGGAGGACCCCCTGACCCCTCTTTGATACTTGTATCCCCCATTATTACAAAAAAACTGTTCATATATTAATATAAGAACAGATCACTTGAATTAATAAAGTTCTCTTGGACAAAAATTCAACCCAAAAGTGTATAACAAACTACATTAAATCTATTAAATATGCATGGGAGGGGCTGACTAATATTTTTAGGCCCCTACCGAAGAAATAAACTTCTATATACCCTAGCACTGACTGAAAAGGGAGGTTAGGGAATTGACACCCTTTATAAATTATGTCTATTTAAAGATTAAAAAGAAGTGATCCACTTTGATTTTCCAGTTTTCCTTTTCAATTATGGAGCAGTTCCCTCTATACTTTAACCCAAAGGTTCTAAAAATGGGCTAAAACAGTAATTTAAGCTTCAAATTTCTAAAATTTAAAAAAAAACTCAAGAAAATAGAAAGGGTAAAACTAGAAAAATGTTACCTCCTGAAAACCCCCTTGCCCCCCTGAAAAAGTCTGAGCCCCACCAAAGGGAAATTCCTGGCTATGGGCCTGATTTGTGGTCTTGAACCTTAGAAAGTCCTTGATTTTGGGTGCTACTCCTAGAAACTCTTTGGACTTTTTTTAATTCAATTTTTAAGTTCTAAAAAAATCTTATGTGCTAGACCAGTGGTGCCCAACCTTTTTTTCACGAGGGCCAATTTGCTTATGAAAATTTATCGCGCGGGCCACATTAAAAACACTTTTAAGGATTTTTCTAAACATAAAGTACCCGTTTTCAATAAGTTTGCATCTGTTTGGAGGATAGAAGTTCTTGTAAATTCGGCTCCAAATTTGTAACACTTATCCTTAAAACTAAGCCCCAGTGGCTCAGTGGTATAGTGCTTCGCGCTTCCACACCACAGGCCCGGGGTTCAATTCCCGGGCTGGGCAAGGTTCACTCAGCCTTTCATCCCTTCAGTGGGTCGATAAAATGAGGACCAAGCATGCTTGGGAACTAAACACCTGGGGTCTCGCGTTATAATGACCACCTAACCGGGACACATGCCTAACACCTTGCACCCCAGGGCCCCACGGTCACGAAAACGAAGCTGGGCATCGTAGGCCTTGGCCCACTAGGGCTGTTGCGCCAATGAGTTTAGTTTAGTATCCTTAAAACTGAATTAAGATGATTATCTGTAAGTGAGATCGAGCACTTGTTTTTGTTCTTTTCATAACAGATTATGTTCACAGTCTCTTTACATATAAGACACAACGGTTCATTTTCTCGCTGAATGAAGATATATGAATTTGTCCACTTTTATTGAAAGTTTTGGAATTCCAAGTGAATCTTCAACTTTTTACGATCGGACATCTTTTCAAAGTTTGGTTCTAAAAAGATCCTTATAAACTGAATTCAAATGGCTAACTGATACTGAAAAATATTACACAAATGACAAATTCCCCGTATCTAGAAAAAACCAAAACAGAGAAGTAAAGAAAAAATTTTTTACTGGATGTTGAATTCCTTTTTTATCATCTCTTTTTAGATGGAAGTGCCTTACATAATGTTTCGCACGATTCGGGGTTTTCTTGAAAGATTTCTGAAAGTGGTTTTTGTTTTTAAGATTTAACGAGTCCGCGGGCCACATGGATCAGCCTCGCGGGCCACATTTGGCCCGCGGGCCGTAGGTTGGGCACCACTGTGCTAGACCAATATTTTGAGTGACTAAATAAATGTTTATTGTTAGGGTTAAAATGTTAATGTCAAAATGTTTACCTTTAGGGTTATATTCATTCTAAAGAGTTTTAAAAATATTGAATTTTTTAATCCAACAAAATTTTTATTCTTTAGGTACTCTGTTTCGAACCAGGTGCACTTCATGTGGTCATATAGGGCAAAATAGGGCTAGTCCAATTTGCCCTTCATTAGCTGGTAAAGGGTAAGTAGTTATTTTGTCTTGTGATTTTTTTTATATTCTGCTGTTGACAATCCTTCATAGTTATTCCTTAATAATTTTTTTATTGATATTGGTTAAAATATCCATTGAAATTTTGGTACTTAGCATGGATTTGTCAGGGTCATGTATGTGTTCAGTTTTATACTAATATTTTAAAAGTAATCAAATATCAAAATACAACACCCTTAAAATCTCTGGTTCTTACGTATTATACCGTCGACCGTACCGCTTAATTAAAAACGTTATCAAATCCCATTGACTTTTCTTTTGATGTGCCGCTGAATTAAACGGTCACTAAACAGTCAACGGGATGATATGTAAGTACAAATATCTCAACCAGTAGTTTTACTTTAATTTTTTGTTATGTTATGTTTAAAAAATAAAACGTTGCTAGTATAGTTCAATCTAAGCTATTTGTGTCTGGCTAATCCTGAAGTACAGAAATTTTTTACAATGGTTTTAGTAATTCTATTTCACTTTTGTCATTTCTGAGTGTTCAAAAAATATTTGAAAGAAAGATTATTAAATTTTTAGATATTATAAAGGAGGGAGTATTTTGTAATATAATTTGTATTTCTAGAGACCCTGATGCTGGCATTCAAGATGCAAGGATTCCAGAGGAAGAATTACCCCGGTAATACTAATTTCTATTCTTTCAGTTTTATTAATCTTCCGAAAAATTATCAAAATCCAAGATGTTAAATTGAACTATAAATTTGTAAAAATATCTTTTCTTTTTGCTACAAAAAAGGGGCAGATGATTGCTTGTAAAAGTTCACCTTTAAAATTTGAAAAAGTGTGTTACAGTAAGGAACCTCTTTTCCGGCTCCCAGAAATCCGTAATGTTTTTCGAAATTAAATTTTTTTTTTAGTTCCGAATCCGTGCTCTGAAAGGATTCAGCGTGTTCCAATGTACTCCGTGTCATCGGTCCGCTTCGCTCTCCCCGCGTTTCCGCGACCCCCCCCCCTTGCCCGAGGAGAAGCGCGGAGTCGGACTCGGAATTCGGACGATTGTTTCTTATCAGTGGGAGGGAAGAGACAGCAAGGGACCAATCAGATGCATTTTTTTGCGGGGTGCAATAGTTCTAGGAATATTGCGTGTGAAAGGAGGGAAAGCCAGTACCGAATGTATCGTTTTCGTTTTATGCAGTAGTTAGAGCTATTGATTTTCGAGAGAGCGTATTAGTTTTGTTCCCGTTGCAATACGATTAAATTTAACCTTTTCCATTTACCTAAATTGTTTTCATCCTAGTTATTGCCAGTGCTCGTGCCAGAATTTTATTCAAGGCGGCTGACAATGTCGAAAAGACTGAATGATAGTGCTAGCGAGAGCTCAGCAAAACGGAAGCATGTGGTTTTGAGCATTAAGAAGAAAGTGGAGATTCTGAAGAAGCTTAATAGCGGGTCGAGCGTGAAGTCCGTGAGTCAAGAGTATGGAATCGGCCCATCAACAATATATGACTTGAAAAAGAAAAAAGAGAGTATTTTGAAGTTTTATGCCGAAAGCGATTGCCCAAAACTAATGGAAAGCAGAAAAACTCTCCATCCATCGAAGGTTGTTGATGTGGATCAAGTTTTGATGGAATGGATTCGACAGCGGCGCAGCGAAAAAGTGCCTCTTGATCGATCTGCGATGTTAACGTGTTATCTACAAGGAACCATCGAGGAACCAGACGATTGGGAGCATTGTTTATTTCTCCTCAGCTTTTGAGAACGGGAAATGTGCGGGAGGGAGGGGCATGCCGGCGCCGCGCGAGTTTGACGTTTGACAGATTGTTTTTCTTCATTCCATCCTCGCGCGGCTTTGCACATGCGCGTATTTTCGTTATGATACATACACAGTTCTGTTAATGCGGTCTTTGAGGGCGTTTTTTCGGGAAAAATTCAGAAATCCGGTTATCCGGGATGATGCCGGTCCCGAGCTTGCCGGATAAGAGGTTCCTTACTGTATTTAATGGGACATGGACAAATTTTGATAACTTTAAACAATATGTTGATCAAAGAAACAATACACATTTTGCATTAAGTTGAATAGGAATGATCAAAACCTGTCTATTTTTGATAACTTCATTGATTGGTAACATTAACTATTATCATCATCATCATCATCATTCTTGGCGCGACAGCCCAGGGTGGGCCAAGGCCTTCTGAACTAGACGACTCCAGCCGCCCCTACTAGCAGCCAAACTTCTCCAATTTTTAGTCTTGAGGGTCAAACAGTCCCCCTCAACAGCATCCACCCAACGAAGCTTAGGTCTTCCTCTTCTTCGTGTGGTTACTGGCCTTGCTGTAAAAATCTCCTTTAAAACACTATTGTTGTTCATACGAATGATATGTCCTGCCCAATTGAGACGGCTTATTTTGATGTAATGGACAACATCCGGTTCTTTGAACATTCGATATAATTCAATGTTGAATCTTCTACGCCAGACTCCATTTTCCTGAACTCCTCCGTAAATACTTCTTAATATCTTTCGTTCAAAAGTTCCCAAAATCTTCTCCTCCTTCATAGTCATAGTCCAAGTCTCTGAGGCGTAGGTCAGGACAGGACGGATGAGGGTCTTATAAAATTAACTATTATATCTCAACAAATATTTGTCAAATTCAGTAGGTTTTTCTTTTCAGGTGTACAAAATGCGCTGGATTGCTTCGACCTCATGTCGTGTGGTTTGGAGAATCACTAGATCCAGATGTCTTAATGCAAGCACAACAGGAATTGGATCAGTGTGACCTCTGCTTAGTTGTAAGTAGTAAAATTAAATACACTAAAAGCAAATTAAGTAGTCTTTATAGGAGTAAGGTTCAACAGGACGTTTTTTATGGTATTTTATATTGATTTATAATAATTTTTTTACACATTTTTTTAAAGTAGGTTCCAAATATTTTTCTTTAGTAATCACGGACCTGGAAAAAGTTGTAACTTTCCCCCGAACCTAATAAAATTTACCCAAACCTTATGTATTGCTCCTATGGAGCTGGCAGGGGCTTCCCCCGAACCAGGTTCGTAGGTTCGGGCACTTTTTCCATGTCCGAGTATTCAGTTGATGTTATATTTAAAATAATTGAAAAAAATTCTAGTTTTTTTTCTGTATGTCCTTAGGATTCTCTTGAGCCTAGGATTTTCTCCAAAGATAGGCATAATCAAAATTTTACTCTTTTGTTTTCTTAGAGGTTCTTCATTCTAACTGTGCTAAAATTGTACTAACTTGCCTAGGAACTAGGAAACATTTAAACTTACATAAATGTTTGATATTATAATAGATTGGCACATCATCTGTTGTCTATCCTGCTGCCATGTTTGCACCAGAAGTTGCTGACCGGGGAGTACCAGTTGCAGAGTTTAATATCGAGTCTACTCCAGGAACGGAAAATTTTGGGTAAATATTTACACGTTTTACCGAACTGTAAACTTTTAGCCAGGTTGCCTGTTGTTTTTATTTTTGATCAATTTTATTAGTAATTTTTATATTTGTATTTCAATGTATAAGAAATTCTCTATTAGCTCTTTGTTCCTTAGTGTGTAACAAATATGTTTTCCAGTTGTGCATTCCATGTCCTTCAAACTTTTAAGATCCTAACTCTAGATTCTTTCTCATTAGTTAGTGAAAGTTTCAGTTCGTGATATTACTTAATTTAGTGTTACTGGGCATGTGCGATAGTCTCTCAAAAGATCTTTTGGTTGCTACTTTCTTTTTCCGTGCTGTGATGTGCCCTGGCGCATTTGTCCGATTTCTTGGACCTCGTGCCATTAAGCCCCAACTAACCGTGCTGTCTAGATGTGTTATGCTGGATGTCCATATTTGTACAGTAAAAAAATGATTTAACACAGCGTTTCCCAACCAGGGTTCCACAAGGGATCGGAAAATCGTTTTTCTTTCTGGTTTACATTTTTGTACAACCCTAAATAATTTATGGATCAGTCAGCCAAATTCAGAAAAGTGAAAAAAAAATCTAACTCGGGTAAACCTCTATGTTCAAACTGTTTTTTTGATAATATGTCAAAACCGAAAGCGTATGAAAGAATAGCTGAGCGAACCTGGAAAAAAATTGTAACCTTCCCCCGAACCTAATATAATTTGCCCAAAACTTATGTATTGCTCCTATGGAGCTGGCAGGGGCTTCCCCCGAACCAGGTTCGTAGGTTTGGGCACTTTTTCCAAATGAAGATAATTAATAACTTGTATTACATGGTAATGCTCCTGTACATTAATATGTATAAAAAGAAAACTTAATTGACTACGTCTTAAAAAATTGTTATGCTGTATTTTAACTAGAAGAACTATTTGTAATACTTGAAATTTTCATTTCAGATTTCATTTTGAAGGCTTTTGTGGTAGTACATTGCCCAAGGCTCTGGGAGTTTAGGTCCGACATGGCAAAAAATGCAATGCAGCTAGAACTCTGTAGACAGTCCAACCTTACCTGGCATCCGTGGCAGGCCTTGCTGTAGGAAATCCTGCCATATTAGGTTCATCACTTTTGTGACGAGACTATCTTAAAGGTGCCTAAGTGAATCGAGCTTGCTAGCATTCACTCAAAAACAACAGCCATCAATTCTAACACTTGTGTGACTATTTTGAAAACAACACTTTTACAGAACGCATTCAAAATTATGCATTACGATGCTCGTGATCTGTGCCTGAAAATATAGCTTTTGTTTTAGCCATGTCCAAAAACTTGGTGCATGAATCAATATGTAATTAAGATTAAATATCGATCTTATCCACTAGTCGCCAGACACTGGTTGATGTATTACTGTAGATATACTTTTCTTTAGTCACTAATACATGACTTATTTGAAATAAACTACAAATTTCAATTAAATTGCATCCAGTTTTTATTTAAAATCATTCATAAGTAAATATTTTCAGAGCAATATATTCTTTAGATATTTCATATGCTGGTGATGGGGATATTTAACACTGCAGAAATACCTTCAAATTTGTGGAACTTAACTGTGTAAGTCCAGGTAGGATTTTGTCTTTGAAGACTTGCCAATTAAATTGAATTTGGATCAGACTAAAGAGCAGGGGTTCTCAAACTTTTTATGTCGCGGAGCCCTTTTCAAGAGACAAATTCTTCGCGGAGCCCTTTTCCGAAATAAATTTTTCAAGGTATAAAAGCAAGTTACATAAAACCCATTGCTTCTAGAAATAAAAGCATAAAAGAAATTTATTTCGGAAGGGGTCCAAAATTATTCCTCAGCCCCTCCCATGCATATTTAACAGTTAAACGTAGCTTTTAAAAACATTTTTAGGTATAATTTGCATCTAAGATAATTTATTTGTAAGAAAAATTGTGACGAATTAAAATCCGAGTACAATAGAAGGGCCTGGGGGTCCTTCCTCCCCAGAAGATTTTGTGAAATTTGCTCCTTAAAAACAGTTTTTAACTCGTTTTAGGTACATCATTGTCCAAATTTTGGACATTCATTTTTAGGTAGAATTTTAATTTTAACAAAATTACTATAAAAATTGACAATAATAAAGTTTCAAGTACAATAAGAGGTTTTGGGGGTCCTCCCCCAAAAGAATTTCGGAAATTTGACCCTAAATAACATGGTTTTAACTTGTTTTGTTATACGTAATCCGATTTTCCGGGGGAGAGGCAGGGCCCTCTCGCCATTTTGATATACACCCCAGGATATATGGAATATTTTGTTTACCAATTATATTTTATCATTGGATACAATGTTAATCTTTATTTTAAATTTCTGTGCCTTTTATCTAATTTCTGTCACTTAAATTTTGTCACTGCTATCACTTTTTAATCATTATGCCGGAGATGCATGAACAAAGGATTCATACAGAAATCTATACATCTGTAAATTTTGTTTTCTTAAAAGTGACTTCTTTTGAAATCGAGAGCTGTTTTGGGGGGCTGTTAGACCATACGTCAGAGGTACATATCGAAATTTATTTACACATGGCCCAAAATCATTCCTTATCCCCCCATACCATAGGATCAATGTTAGCTTTTTATACATTTTTTGGCAGAATTTGCATCTTAAAGAACTTAATATAAAAAACGTTTCGTGTAATTAGGTTCCAAATGCTATAAAGGGGGGGCTTGGAAATTTGACTCTACTAAAAACAGGTTTTCCCTTGGTTTTGGTACATCTACTCCGAATTTCGGACATACTTTTTTAAGTATGATTATAATTTTGCTGAACTTTATAAAAAAAGGTGCTGAGTAATCAATTTGAGAGGTGGGGGAATGGGGTTCCTTGGTGTGCTACTATTCGGCGCGGCCGTTTCAGCGGCAGAAATAAAATGGAAGTAAAAAGAACTCTCATAAATCTTCTAAAAACTAGAAGAAGAAAAATTTGGTTCCGAAACGGGCCGGCGCCCAAACGGCCAGCGCCAAATCGTCCCATCCCGGGGGTTCCTCCCCCAGAAAAGTTTTGGAAATTTGACCCTTAAAACAGGGTTTTAACTTGTTTTGGTAAACCAAAAAAGACCTGAAAAAGGCAAAAACCAGCAGACCTTACCGACACCTTACAGAAAGTTATTTATATAACATTTCAGAGAAAAGCAAATTAGAAATTATCAAAAAGTGTAGTTATTTCAAATTTCTTCGCGGAGCCCCTGGAAATGCTTGGCGGAGCCCTAAGGGCTCCGCGGAGCACAGTTTGAGAACCGCTGGACTAAAGAAATCTATTATTTGGGGGGTGTATAGAAGGTTTCACAATATTATTAAATTTATTCATTGTGTAAACTGAAGGTATTGGTGATGTAGAAGGCATATCATGTAAATCTAACATTGTCCATGGTCAGAATTTTTTTCCTTATCTTACGCTAACTTTGCTAATTATTGTAATTCCTATTTGGTATTTGAAATATGATTTATTTTTTGTTTTGGGGGTATGAAAAAAGCAAAAATATTCTAATTTTTAAGTTGGGCCCATCGACCAGGGTAGCAATATGCTAGTTTAAGTTTTTAATTTCAAAGAAAATTATGTACTTTTCCGTCAGCCAAGCGCAAGCAAAAAATTGCCGAATAATGTAGAATTCTGCCAAATTCTTCCAATAGTCATTCCCTTTGCTTGGCGACTTGGCTCACGTTTGGTTCACAATTGGCAACATTTACGCCCCGCTAACGAAAATTATTTGCAATGAAATAAAAATTCAATGCAATGTGGTTTCAATTTAATGCAAATTAAATTTGCACAGTTAGTTTAGTGAATATCTAATTTGTTTTATTCAAACAAAAATCTGATAAAATTGTAAAACTTTATTGTACAGACAGTTTATGTATATGTTTTTGTTGTCTTATGCCACTTGGAATATCCAAGCTCCACCACAAATCGAGTATATGTAAATGCATTAAAAGACAAGGCACTTTTTCCAAATGTAAAGGCTAAAATCCCTTAAACTCAGCCACTCCTAGGACTTGGTTGCTTGAGAAGATTTCTAAATAAAAAAGTAGTTATAAGAAAATAACTTGAAGTTTTTCATATTTATGGGGAAAAAATTATTTGGTACTTATGTATTATCCTCATGATTGGTACATGTCATTTATACTCGAATGCAACTTAAGTTGAGCCTGATGTCATGGCCACGCAGAAGAAAATCTGAGTAAACAGAAAGCCTGCTGGGTTGCTAGAAGCTCTTATTGGCTGGCGAGTTTGAGAGCGAGTTGTACTACTGCGTGTTACACCACTTTAAAAAATAATACTGACATTCTATGCATATCGGGATGAAAAGATGCTTAATATACGTGGATTTGAAAAACTAATCATTATTCAAAATTGAAGCTCTAAATTTCACACACCTCGCAGGGAAGTACTTTCTTTGCTTGCTCTCAGCATATTTCTACAGGCTCAAGTTAAATTGCAACTGATTATAGTAACCTCTTCAAAAACAATAAATAGAAAATAATCCAATCAGCACTACATCAAGGGTTCAATAAGAACATAAAAAAATTAGCTTAATACTGTAAGAAATTTGGTGATTAATTTCTGGTATGTGGACAGTATGCAAGCACAAATGTGTTAAATAGCTTTTTGAGGTACAGGATTCAGGGATGTCAACCATTTTTGATTTTGCGGAATCATTCCGCATTTCGGCCCTGAATTCCGCAATTACGGATAAAGCTAGAAAAACTACGGAAACAATGCTAATTATATTTTAAAGACAATGTATAAAATTTTTCTTCTCAATTCTGTGTTTTAAGCTTCATCAATCCTTTTAATACATATTTTTTTTGCTTGGAATTGTGAATAAAAACGATAATGCTAGCAGCTAGTAACTGATGAGATGGGCAATAAGAAGGGGGAATCATTCGGAATATTCTAATCTGCATGGATGATTGATTCATGGGATGGGAGAAAAAAAAGCCTTTTCTCAAATATTTGTGTTTTCAGGGCTTTTCTAAAACTTGTCAAAAGATTGGGTCATTTTTCTACGTGTAGAAGGCGAGGCGTCGGTTGGCAAGCCACGCGTTACGCCGGATTTATTTTATTTATTTTTGCGGGTGGGCAGGGGCGATTACGGATAAGCGTTGTCTCAGGTTGGCATCCCTGAGGATTTTACTTCCATTTGGTGGAAGATAAAATTTCAGCTAATACAATTTTATGTCTTATATTTAAAAGTTGATGGTTCCAAGTAATTTTTAATGCTAAAAAAACAATTTAACATTTTCCTGAGTATAATTTTTATAGGTAACTTGAATGACATTAAATAACAGTTTCACAATATAGTATCTTTTGAAAAAGTCGGTGATTCTGCTAGAATTTTTTTTAAATTCTTTCTGTATCTTAACTTTATTTTTGCTGCTAGTCTATTGGACACATGAAAACTACCTTATAATTTGTTAGATTATTAAATTAAAAGAGTATGGGGTTTTTAGAGGAGTTACAAACTCAGGAGCCTCTTGCAGCCTAGATAATTCTTTCTTCATGGTCTCAAATCAATATTTATTTAAATCGTTTTATATCGCACAGTCCATTTGTATTCCAGAAATGTTCAAAATGTAATGAAACTGAACACAAATAAAACCTAGAACCCAATATACTAAAAGAACAAATGGTTTGAATTAACATTTAGTTTTTATTTTACCTCCTGAACAAATCCTTCACTGACTAGTAATTCTCTTGCAACATTATTTATATGCTTGAACCTTACAGGTCCTAGAAGGGTGCCACCATACCATCTTGTAACAACAACTATAACATTTCTCGCATCAAGAATCTAAAATATCCAGAAAATAGTTATGATTTTTGAAGGGAAATTAAAATTCAGCAATATGGGTAAATGTTTTAACTTTTTTTTGGAAGAAGATATTTTACTAAAAAACCTATTATATTTCCAATTAACTATAACTTACATTTCTTATTCACATTTTCTTTAATTCATTTCAGAAATTGCTTGGAATTTAAATTAAAAAGACAAATAGCGATATCTCAAAATTAAGTCTTGATAGATCTATTTTATTATCATTATTTTATTAATTGCTATTTAATTCTTTTACACAAATTAAAAACATTGGCCCTTACCTCTAGAAGTCGCAGTAAATTTCCTCCTGCTTTGTCTTCTCCGTCATCATCACAATCATGGTATACATTATTACCTATCAGAATCCTGATACATGGGTTAACACATTTATGATTGCTATTTTTTCACAACTTAAAATATTTATTCGATAGTAATAGAGATGATAGAAATTATCCATAACCAGACTAATTCAAATGGCAGTAACTTTAATGAACTGGGATTCATAAAATTGGGAGAAAACTTTAAAAACCCTGAATTCAGACACTATCCGATCAGTAAATTAAGTAACTTTTACTAATTTGATAAAATGCCTTAGCTAACGGAAAGGATTAGAAGTTTTTGAGAACTTGTCACAGAAAGTAGTTTTAGTACAAAATATTAAATAAAAATTAATCCCTATAAACATTGCTTGAGTCAAAATTTTACTTGTTGAAAAGTTAATCAGACATTTTACTTTACTATTGTTTTAAATATAATTTGTAAAACAAAAAAATGTCAAAGCTTTATGCCAAGTAATATTTTAGACAACCCATGGGTGAAAGTTTCTGTCCAGGGACAGATATCATTCCTAGAAATTTTCAAGACAGGAAATCTTCTATAGGTAATTCAAAGTTATAAAAAATATTCAATAAAGAGGTTTAACCCACTTATGTCCTAGAAAATTGTGTAACCTTAACCCATGAGATATCCATGCATGTTCCAAATCCTCCTAGACATTGTAGTTACTTACGATTGTTTTATGTTTCATTACCTGTATGCCATTATGTTATGCGTTGCAGAAGCTATTTTTCGGTTTTCTTTCAGTTGATCCAAAAATAATTTGGTCTGTAATGTAAGTGTATGGAAATAACTGAGACAGCAATATGGAACTAATTTCAAATAAGTAAAGAACTATTTTTTCAGTTGAGGGTATAAAGAAACATGAATAATTTTACATACCTCGTTCAAAGAGTGAACTGCAGCAACATGTGCTTGGAAAACACTTTTTTTGTCTGTGAGTGTTGAACCATGCTTAATGTTTATGCCATGAGTTTCGTTTTCAACAGCTGAAATTATGCATTTAAGGACTTTGTTACAGTGTAAATTAATTTTCAAAGTTCATAATTCATCAAATATGGGGTTTTCAACAGGATTTATATTGCTAAACCACCGATAGTGAAAGGGTCATGTGATTTTGACAACGCTGGAACTAGTATTTCGGAGGGGAGACAGGTGGAAGTTAAGGGGCAGTTGATCGAAAGAGGAAGAGACATTTGCTTGTACTATATAGAAGCAAGATCCCAACTATCACCGGTTACCCAACTATTGGCCGTGCGAAGTCTAAAAATCACGTGACCCTTTTACTATCGTTGGCTGAGCAGTATATCCATAAATTCTCTCTGGGAAATGCCCATGGCAAATTATCTGGTAAAGTATATTTTCTGATTCATTAGTGATTAACAGTGAATTATTAACCCCAGTTTAAATTATCATAAACTTTACACACAAAATAACCCATGATCCACTAAAGCTTGTTTTCAATAAGGGAAATAATATGCTACCTTTTTCTACTGGTTTAAAATCTTGAACGATGAAATCTGATTCAGCATGTTGGTCAACCAATTCGAGTTCAGCTCCAGCATTTTGATCACCTAATTCTGCTTCAAGAGATTTTTCTTTTGAATTATCAAATGTTTTCACACCATCTTCAATAAACTCCTTAATGGCTTCAATCCATAAAAAGACAATACTTCCACCTGCATTTTCACTGAAATTTTAAAAGTTGGGAATATTGAAATCCAGAAACTACTGGGTAGAATTTCAATTTTAAGTAAATTACACTTTTCTGAGGTAGGAAAGAAATTCTTTATGGTATCTACTAATATTTTTAAGCACAAATCACAATAGTTGAAAAATGAATAACAGCAAATGGCCTAAATAGTAAATAACAGAGAAGATCCAAGTAAAAGTCTCACAATAAATAGCATGAAGGGAAAATAATACGAAGCCAATTAAAAGAATCGGGGGGAAAAGTGCTCTTATTTTAGGGATAAGTTGTAAAGGCAGACAGTGCATATGTGTTTAAAAAATAGTTCAAAACATTGTCTTAAAAATTTAAACATCTTTTACTCAATTAACCCTCTGACTGCTCTTTCCAACTCAAGTATAACAAAATCTGCTCATCCCGCGATTTCCATGTGCATGTGTTTATCTTCCTTTATTGAGAAGCGCATCCGGTTTTTCCTTCAAAACTATTAATTTCTGAGATCTGGAAATACTTCGATCATATTGCTGAGAAAAAGCCAGTATGGAAACATACCTTATTTTTTTAAATTGACCGAGAAAAAGCCCTGAAAAATTTTTTAAGTATGAAAATCGCAAATCCGAAGGCTAAGTGTTCATTCACTGGGCAATAAAAAAATGCACATTTTTTGAAGCAATTTTGGTCCAGAAATGTAGCAGTCGGAGGGTTAAAATGTAAAAGTATGCTAAACTCAGAGTATGGCACTAAAGTGTACAAGGCTTACTGAAAATAATACATACAGATAAATATCTTCCACTTTTGAATTAAGAAATGCTTTTGCTTGTCTACTAAGCCAAGGAGCACTAAAAGAAAACAACTTTAATATACATGAAATGAAAACAAAAGGGTTAGTAATGAAATACATCACTACACTTTTCATGTGAAAAAATATCAAACCTTATTGAGTAAGTGGGAGGTGAACTTGAAGGGTAGGTTGGAGGGAAGGTGACCTAAAATTATGAAACAAATTAAAGATTTATAAATGTAACGGACATCACACATTGCTGGTAACATCCTGAACACAAATTATTTAAGAAATAAATACAAAAAATATGGGTTAAATTTTACTTGGGAGTTTTTCTTATTTATTTTTTAATCTTAAATCCTCATTTGCCAAATAAATTTATGTAACTTTTGAGTGATTGATACCTGGTTATTTCATGCCAGGTATCGCCTGAAAAGGCTCTTGCGCAAAAAATCTTTTCAATCTGTCTGTCTGTCTGTCTATTTCATGCCAAATATTTTATTTGAGTGAAACCACACTTAACAAAAACACAATTTTTCTTGGTTATTAAACAAAAAGGTAATAAACTTCTTTCAATTTAATTGTTGTAAATGACAATTATTGCTTTCTCAGCAATATGTTTTAAGTGATAAAAAGATTGATGCTTACTTGTAAATAAAAGCTTTGTTTAGCTGAATTATGTAAAGTGACGCTGTAGACTTTGTTCACATCATCTTCCAGGATCCAATCTGAATCAAATATAGCTGACAAAGCATATATTTCATCATTCTAAAAAAACATATATACAATTCATCAATAGTAATTCAATAAAATATTTTCAGGACAAACATGAGTATGTTTGCTACAGAAGGTTTGATAATTTACGATTGGCTGGGTGCAAATCTAGTCAATAGGACCTTATTGGCAATTTTTTTATTAATTACACATAAAATATTAACACTTAATAAAAGCAAAACTACTTATGGATATTTTAATGCCTTTTTTATTTTTATATTTGGATTAGTTTTGTGCATTTATTATAATATTTGGAGCTTGCGCCCCTCCTAATCCTAAAGGAAAGTACCGAAAGTTTTAATGGAGAAATATCATTTTCAAAGTTTATATTTTAAAAGATAATTAGGAGCTTAAAAGTTTTTTCAAATTTACATTCATAAAAAATCTGCTCTAACTTATTATGCTAACATAATGCATAGTTGCCAACTCTTCCGGTTTAGCCGGAAGATTTTAGTTTTTTTCATTGATTTTTTTACTAAAAAAGATATCCATTCCTGCCATGTATTAACCTACTTGATGTAACTATGATAGGTAACCAAATTGGCTAACTCAGATTAAGAAAAAAATGCTTCTGGTCTTGATTTTTTAAAATCTTCCGTTTTTATAATAACAATGTTGGCAGGTATGATAATGTACCATAAATTAATTACTACTAGAATGGATTTGTAAATGATAGATGGCACCTTTCGCTTTGGTCAATACTCTTGTTTAATTCACATTCGTTTGATTTATGGGGTTGTTAGCGCTACAATTCGTCGCCAAATTTGGTGATGAAAATCTGCAGGCTGGATTCGCTTCATTAAATGAAATGAATTTACTACATCCTCAACAAAAAAAAATGTTGTCAAGTATCATAAAGAGGAGATAACAGTACTTTTCTGTTAGCCAGCCGCTAATTTCCCCAATTATGAACCAAACGCGAGCCAAGTCAACGAAGCGAATGACAGAGCAGTCAACAGTCTCCAATTCTACATTTGGTGAGTTTTCGCTTGCGCCCACCCAATGGAAAAGTATCCAGATAACTAAGGGTGTTTATTAAAAAGGAGACAAGCTTCTCACTCTACCCTAAATCCTGCCACTGCAAATCCAATGTGGAGTTAGCATTACCAGATACTATAATGCTACTAAAAATTTTATTATCTTATTTTAAACATGTACCCACATAAGAAAGAGGTACAGCTTTCGTCTACGGGTACGGCGACATTTAAAAGTCGCCAATAGTGATTAACATTTAAATCCGGCAACCCTAGTCAATTGCAACCCTAAAGTTTTAGTTTCAACGTAATAGAAATCCTAGTAAATTTTTAAGTCTAGTGAACATGAGTTATTTCATAAATATTTTTAATTTAAAGGAAAAAATAATGAATTAAAGGAAAATAAACGCTTGAAAATAAACTATTTGATTTTATTTTGGTGTTTTCTTAGCCGATAGAGCTTTTAAATGGACATTTATCGAGTTTTTCCAATTAAAAGTATAAAATTTTGTGGTTTAATTTATTTATTTGTGTATTTTTACTATTTTTTGTAGACTTTTGTTGTTAAAAGAGTGGCAACAATGTAGACGCTATGCGTGAGACAAGACAAAAGTTTTTTTATTATGTTTAAAAATTCAAAGAAAGAAGTATTGTAAGTTGGTAAGTTTCTCAATGTAAATAGTCCCGAATCTGTCATTAAAATGTGTTTTGAACGTCTACTCTTGCATTGTATGTTTCGTCAGCCTAAGTACATCAACATAATTCAGTACGGCCCATTAATTTAGAAGAAACGAAACAAAACGATCGTGTTTGAGAACTGGTGAACTGGCTTTTATAGTGAAGAAATATTACCTACTACTAATTTGTGAGACGTGCTGGCCGAGTGGTTAGCGTATCTGACTGCAAAGCCGTACGTCCGGGGTTCGAATCCCCGTTTGGCATGGATGTTAATTTCTGTCCTTGTGTGATGAATGAATGTGGCCCCCCTGTAAAAAGGGGTTGTGCTAGTGAATGTGTGTGTGGCGCGGGCAACAGTACCTCACCTCCGTGGCTTCGGTCCACAGGTGCTCGCTGGGTAACGCTAAGTAGGTACTTCTTAGGGCATTTCAGTGGTAAAAGGATAATGTCCTGTAGTACCCGCCCATTGGAAATAAAAAAAAAAAACTAATTTGTGATTTTATTTGCCTTTTCTAAGAGTAATTTTTGCATAAATTTTGATTCTTTCGTACTTGCTTTCTACTTTTATTTTCTGGTACTGGTCACCGAGTTCACTTGGCGCCTTTTAATGGCGCCAAGTGAAATTGGCGACTTTTAAATGTCGCCGTACCCGTAGACGAAAGCTGTTCCAAGAAAGATGAGAGCAAAATTTTACCAATGAAACATGCTCCGATTCTCAATACTTACTAGCATTGATTCATTTGCAGAAAAATCGTCCATTCTTTATTAATGATTAGATAACAGCACTGCAAAGAAAAAATTATTTATCATGGATAAATTGGAAATGTTCAATAGCCAGTAAATAAATGGTTCTGTGAAGTACTATGCTAAATTAAAATATATAAGCCGTACAACTTTTAAAACTCTAACAACTAATTGCTCCAAAAGAAATCACTAAAAAAAAATGTGTGAGTAATAAGCAACCTGTTTTCTATCGCAAACCTTTACAATTTTCAGATGATTCTCCAACTTCCAATGAGTGATGGAATAATATGGATTTTCGAATGGGGAACACGTGTTTATTTACATTTGAACGTGTTTATTTACATTAGTACGAGTGGTACGAGTTTAAATGTTATGATAACCACTCAAAAGAAACAAAAAGCTTAAAAACAGCTCAGTGTTAAAAACATGCAAAAAATATTCAAGTGCTTCTCATGAATAAAAACAAAAATTTTTTGAATCAGTTCGTGATAGAAATTAAGAATTCAAGTGCAAGGATTTTTGGGCACTGTTTTTGGGACCAGCAAATCAAAAGAAAATTCCTTCACGTATGGCAACATTACAAGGTTGTTGTTGTTTTGGTTTAGTTTAAAAAATGCTGGGTTCGGTATTGGATATGGATTCACAAAAAAATTATCAATAATTTCTAATCTGAAACAATTAAACAAAGTATCAAAGGCTATCACACACTTTCAATCGCGTGTTCTAATGATTAGTTAGAAGACATTTTTAAATACTCTTATCTAACTGACCTTGTTCCCATCGTTTTATAAATTGGTTTTGGAATAGCATTGGATAATTTGTTGCATTCCATTTCAGTTTATGCCTAGAAATTTTACTCTGCTACAATAATAAAGATTAGGGGAAAAGTGTGTGCTTTATGGTAAGAAAACTTGTTAGAATTTTCTTTGAAAGGGCTTTAGAACATGCCAAATTCACGCGACTTTGTTATGCAATTCACGTGAGTGATAATAGCATGAAGTGCCCGATAAGACTGCTTTGGTTTTTTTTAAATTATTTGCATAAATTTTAATCTTGAGACCCTAAATTTTTATGAGGAACTTGTCAGTCCCTTTTTATGCTTAACATTTTTAATTCTCTGATATCCCTTAAAATATTGCTTCAAGAAGACATTCCTAAAAACATAAATGGAACCAAAAGTATTTATGGTACAGCTTTAGAAATTTATTTATACCCCTTGAAAATTTCCTAAAATGCTGAAAACGTAATCATTTTGGGGTAAATGAAGCAAATCTGGCCTGCAGCTGAATTTGGCGATTTTTTTGTTGCCAAGTGAAAAACCGGCAGGGTCTGAGCATTGAATTGTTATCGCCAAATTTGGCAGTGAAAACCTGCAGGCCGAATTTGCTTCATTTACCCATTTTGGATTTTGAGTTTCTGAATAAAAGGTCCATTACATATAATTGCACTTAATTTCAAGATTGTGTGTGTAAACTAGAGTTGTAAAATTCTCGATAATAATCTTTTGGAGAATATTCTCCTAGAAGCTACTAAAATAGGTTTTTGTAGGAAAAAAATTTTAGAAGGTATATAATTAACTTCAAATCAGGAGAATATTAAAGATTATACAATAAGAAGCCTTAATAAAGTAGCCATAGTAAATTTAGAAATTCATAAGGGGTTTGTGTGTCCTCCCCCAGAAAAAATTTGGAATTTTTACCCTTAAAAGAAAGGTTCTTTCTCCTTTAGACCATTAAAGTTACACTTGAAGAGGACCGCTTCTTGTAAATCACATTATTTTCAAGGGATAAAAAAACAGTATAAAAGTTTGTCAAAATCTCAGGAGGGATTTGAATCCCTTAAACCCCTATAGTTATGGCTCTGTGCCAAATAGTATTAAAAATTAACTGGTAGATTAGTTGAAAATTTCGTATAAACCTAGGAAAGTTTTTTGATGAGATGTTGAATACCTAAGTATCCAGAATGTATCTCATTTTTTATCTGGTTTAACATTTACTGAGAAATGTTTTAATCTAGGTATCAAATGAATCACTTCAGATACAGCACCTCATCTGCCATGCATGAATTTGCAAAAAGCTTCATTGGAAGAAAATGTTTGGGAACTCGACTGTTTTCTCTAAAAACCAATCCCCCTACACGGAAATCCAATTTGAAACGAAATATCAAATATTTATTTCTTGGGTCCTCTATATCTGCTCCCTTAGTGTATTACCAAACATTAGATTCATATGAGAAAAGACAAGTGGATGTTACTTTATCAGGAATTGGTAGATTTTTCAGGTAAAGTAGATAGTGTCTTGTATTTCTATATGAAAATATTTTAATCACAAAGATATATGTGTTCTAAACTCTTATCTTAAGATGAAAAATATAGGAATAATTTTTCAACTAAGTATAATTTTGTCTAAGTGGGATTAATTTTTGAAAACTATTCAATGCACTTTGTTTCAAATTTTATCTATTTTTTGGATCCACAAATATTCAAATTTTTAATCTTATGAGGTCTTTTATTGGCATTCTGTAGTGTCACTTAAATAGTTTTGATACAATAAAATTTTAAATTTGACGTTTTTTTCTGGATTTTTGTAGGTCCCTGAAAGTTGGACTTATAATATCTCTCAACTATACAATAAAGCTCTATGGACTGAAGGAAGTATGTTTATTTTCTAGATATACATATTATTTAGCTTGTTGGTGTGAAAATATAAAAATAACTGTTTGATATATTTATTTTAGGATTCTGAAGAGTATAACTTAGCTTTAAAGAAAGTCCACTTACTTTCAGCTTCACAGTTGCTTCAAGGCTGTTTACAAAATGGCGGTCTCTATGTCAAATTGGGACAGGGTCTTGTATCTTTAAATCATATTCTCCCTCCTGAATATGTCACTACTCTATCCGATCTTCACGACAAGGCATTGACCAGAGAAGAAAAAGAAGTTAGTATGCTCCCCTTTAAATTAAACGCACCGAAAACAAATGTATTAATTTTATGGACACTTTTCTCTGATGCAACAAATTTCTAGCTGGAAACATTGTTTATAGAAGATTTTGGGAAAACACCCGAAGAGGTGTTTGCTTCTTTCGATAGAAAACCTATTGCTGCTGCCAGTTTAGCTCAAGTTTTCAAAGCAACTACTCATGATGGTGAAACTGTTGCCGTTAAAGTGAGTTATAATAACTGTGTTAGTGAATTTTTTCTTTGAAATTGTATGTTATACTTTAACAGTGAACATATGCTTTGTGTAAAGGTGTTCTTATGATTCCAGGCTCAGTATATAGATCTTCAGCAGCGTTTTGATGGAGATATGAACACTATTTATGTGTTGTTAAAAATGATAGGTTGGATGCATCCCAGTTTCAATTTTACTTGGGTTGTGGATGTAAGTTGGTTTTTTAATAATGTATATTTTTGTTGATATGCATGATGATAATACTTCTAATTAATTACTCTACTTCTCTGTGTGAGGTTATACCAATTGGAGTTATCCAATTTCGGGCCATGCAATTTTTACAAATAACCAGGGGTTCATCCAGGTTTTTCTGCCAGGTTCTGTTTAGGAATTTTGTGAAAAATAAAATGGAATTTTCTGAAAATGAAGGGCCCGTAGTGCAATCACAGCATTCACAACTTTTGGTATGGGCCTAAAACTTGCAAATTCTATCTCAAAAAGATAGAAACACATTCTGAAAGCTGTTTTCAAACCTCTTTTGATCTTAGGACTTAAGTGAAGAGTCCATTTTTGGGAAATGAAATTTTGGGAGTTGCCCTGAAATGGACCCATTTTCTTTCTAGATGAGCCCTTGCTAACTGAAAAACTTTTAGCTTAGCAAGATATAGGGAATCCGCTCGCTTGTTGGTTGGGTTTTATACTTGTCTAAAAGGGACTTGGTGCCTTTCTCTTGTAAGCCAATAATATGCTATCTAAGTTACCTTTAATGGTTTGGCTGTGTACAACTTTAACTATAAATTCTTTACACACGCTTTATTGTCTGTGCAAGACAGTTAGTTATATGAACAAAGTGTATTAATATCAATATAACCTAAGTTCAGGGAAAATAATTATCTATAAAAGGCTTGTTATCTGCAATTTGTAGTATTACGTTAACAAGTTTTTAATATTTTTACATACTGTAAAAATGTGAATAATATGCTCACAATATTTCAGTAGTATTTAAAAGGAGCCTTACAATATGAGTTGGATTTCATAAATGAAGGGAAAAACATGGAGAGATGTGCCCATGACCTGAGAAATTTAAAATTTGTGTATGTTCCTAAAGTGAACTGGAGATTAACTACTAAGGTAATTGGTTTTTATTTTTATTTTATGATCAGATTTTTAGTTTTTAATATCCTGTTCTGAATGAATCATGCTTCATTTTCTTATCACATAAACAAAATAAAATTTTAGCTACTTTAAATTAGTAGCTTTTATCCATAAATTGAGAATATATTAAATATGATGCATTCATGGGCAGATTTATAGGGGTCATAGGGGGCAATACTCCCAACTTTTTGTGAAAATTCTGAATGGTAAATTGTTTCTAGTAGCATCGGGGAGAGCTTACCCCTCCCTAAGGTTTCGAGTGGGGCCCACACCTAAATCTGCCTATGGATACATTACCCTCTAAGGCTATGAATAAATGATACATTACTTTAAAAGTCTAAGAATAAATGTGATAATTATTTTCAAGACTTTTTTTATACTGTTTGAAATGAGAAATTTTTTCTTGTAGAGAATTTTAACTGCTGAATTTATTGATGGTGTGAATGTCAGTGATGTTGAAGGCATTCAAAATAGGGGACTAGATGTTGGTGATGTAAGTTTAATTTTTGAATTGAAAAATTAAAATGATTACTATTTGAAGTTGGATGAGAATCCCATGGGATTACCTAATAAAACAACTATTATAAAACTACTTTAACAATTAAAAGCAATGACAACAATGACATAATTTTGATAAATTATTAAATTTATCTTGAAATACACTTGGTACCTTTGCCAAGTGTTAAAGAACATTTTTATTCCAGTTGGTTCTTGCTTAAAACATTTTCTGATGCATATGATTGATTAGTTTATAATTTCATTTTATTAATATTTGTTTCCCTTTACTAAGGTTGGTCAAAAAATGGTGAGGACCTTTGCCGAGCAAATTTTTCACACTGGATTTGTTCATGCCGATCCTCATCCTGGAAACGGTTAGTACTGCTTTTCATATTTGAAAACTTGCATCTTAATACTCAGGTTCACTCATAAATCTCCCTATTTCTTATCTACCATGGTTCACTTATAAATATTTGAATGATTAAATCCACAATTATATTGCAGTTCAAGATATTTTATGCAACCTTTTAATAGTAAATATATTGAAGATTTTTCAAAAATGTTGTTTTTCATTGATTAAAAAGTTCGATTTTGCTGAAATTAGTATTTTTAGTTGCCAGTGAAAGGAAAACTTAATAAAACTTTCAAAGAATCTTAAGAATTAATATATTTAAACATAAACTATTTTACAATTTTAAAGTAGTCATATTTATTTGTATCACTACTTCAAATAATTCATTAGATCTTATCTGTATAATAACTAACTTTTAAAACACATCCTGTTTAGGGTTAAACATCTTTTTCTTTAATATATTTGTACTCTCAATTACTCATACTCGTTTTTATTATTCATGACAGTGTTCGTTCGAAAAGGAAAAGATAAAAAGGCAGAAATTGTTCTGTTGGATCATGGATTATATGAATACCTACCAGAAAGTAGTCGAATATCACTATGCCGATTGTGGAAATCTATTGTTTTGGATGATAAGGAAAGCATGAAGAAATATTGCAAAGAGCTTAATGTTAACGGTAAGACAAATTTTCATACTTTAAGCAAGTTTCATGTAATCAATCCCTAATTTATTTGACCTTTTCAATACATAAGGTCCCATCAATAAAGCTTGTAACAACGCTGTTATTGAAACGTCATTATGGGATCATTTATGCAAATGTTTGAAGGTCTAAGAGACTCGTAAGCAATCCCATAGCGACAAGCTTTATTGAGGGGACGTGATATGGCCTGCCGTATTGAAAGGGTTAAACCTTAGTGTTGCAAAACTTGTATTAATTTACCTTTTAAATTTTATATGGTTATCTTTTGGTATTGTAGATTACTATCTGTTCAGTGAAATTCTTATGCAAAGGCCACTGAACAGAAAGAGAATACGCATACCTGGTCGCTTAACTGATGAAGATTCAGCTTATATGAAAAAGATGGCCCAAGAGCACTTTGATGGAATCATGACAGTCATTCGCAGCTTACCTTTACCAATGCTCTTTGTTTTCAGGTACGATAATCTGAAATAGCTTTTAAGTTTACATCTTAACTTTTCCAAAAGCCTAATTGTGCAATTTTCTGAATATTTTCAGAAACATAAATACAGTTAGGTCCATCATCAAGGGACATGGGGACCAGATAGACAGGTATTCTCTAATGGCCAACATAGCAGTGCGGGGAGCCTACAATGCATCTCACCGTAGCCTCTTTGGGCCTGTGTATGGGTGGATTGATTCAGTTAAATTTGGATTCAGGCTTAAGTGAGTATTTTTTTAAATTCTCCTATTTGCTAATTTGCTTGTCAAATTAAAGCTTTTCTAGAGCAGCAGTTCCCAAACTGAGACTAAATTTATTGTAACTAAACTAAATTCATTGATGCAATAACCCTAGTGACCCAAGGCCTACGACAGACCTGGAAAAAGTGCCCGAACCTGGTTCGGGGGAAGCTTCTGCCAGCTCCATAGGAGCAATACATAAGGTTTGGGAAATTTTATTAAGTTCTGGGGAAGGTTATAGTATGGGAGCTAGCGTTAAATTTCAAGAATTCATCTGCTCATACACGATTTTAATTTTACAGGATAGTGTTAGTGGGGCTGATCACGGAATCAAGCGTCAGCTGGTCAGATAGCGGTGGGTTGAGCTTGGGGAAGGGGTCAAAGGCACAAAAGTAGAAAAATAAATTCATCTGCCTGTGGATGAAACTTGGTGGAGATGGTAGTTTAGACCTTCCAGATTACAAAAATGACCGTCAGCTGGCTGGGTGGCGGTGGAATGACCGTCAGCTGGTCAAGTGAACTTGCAAACAAAAAATTTATCTGACAAAGCTAGAAACTTGGTAGGAAATCAATCTCTGTTACATAAATAGTAACGAGTTACTAGTACAACATATATCGTACTCGTAAGTTTCATTCACGAGCAGATGAATTTATTTTTCACTTTTTTAGCCCACTTTGAAACCCTCCCCACGCTCAACCCATCGCTACCCGACCAGCTGACGCACGATTTTGTGATTAGCGCCCCTAACACTATCCGTTCATATTAAAATATGTACAAGCAGATGCATTTTTCATTTTAACGCCAGCTCCCGTACTATTACAACTTTTTCCAGGTCCGGCCTACGATGACCTCCATCGTTTTCATGAAAGTTGGGGATTTATTCTTTGTTTTCTCTAGTATACAGGGTGGTCCTAAACTCGTGGTACAAACTGGGTAGGGTAGGTAGAGTACATCAAGACGAACAAGAATTGGTATAGAAAGGGGGGTCGCAGTTACACCGTTAAAGAGCTAGGACCTAATGTAGTGCGAGAGCGTTACAAAAGGACGTTTTGCCAAGGCCCGTTTAACGGGAAAAAAACATAATTAAATGAAAAAATTTATTGCATGAGGTACAGCAGTATCCGTACTACTTACACCATAAATTTGATAGAAATTGGAGCACTTACTAAACCGTGGGGTGAGTTTTAAAACGCGCAGTATTAATCTTTTAGGCAAAGAATGGAGTTCCCTTAATGGTATTTAGAAAAATGATGATCGGGGAAGGAATTTTCAATGATCATACATTGATCATTGAAACTTTATGATCATTGAAAATTCCTTCCCCGATCATCATTTTTCTAAATACCATTACACTAATTTAAAGAAACTCCATTCCTTGGCTAAACGATTAATATAGCATGTTTTAAAATTCGCCCCACGGTTTAGCAAGAGGTCCAATTTCTATCAAGTTTATGATGTAAGTAGTACGGATACTGCCGTACCTCATGCAATAAATTTTTTCATTTCATTATGGTTTTTTTCGTTAAACGGGCCTTGGCAAAACGTCCTTTTGTAACGCTCTCGCACTACGTTAGGTCCTAGCTCTTTAACGGTGTAACTGCGACTTCCCTTTCTATATCAATTCTTGTTCGTCTTGATGTACTCTACCTACCCTACCCAGTTTGTACCACGAGTTTAGGACCACCCTGTATATTGGATTGAAGCAATATTATAAGTAAACCCTTGATTCCCAAATTTGGGGTAAAAAACTTGGACATACCCCTAAATATAGTTTTTATTGCTATAATAAAACATTAACAAAGAAAATGACTTATTTAAAGAAATAATATCCAACATTAAAACATCCTTTCCTTTCCAGGATGGACTCTTTACGTATGTTTTTCACCGTTGCCTATCTACGGCTTTTAGTGTTCGTTGGCCGTGCCACAGAAGAGAGTGCTTTGCAAGTTTTGGCAATGTTGCGTTAATCATGATGGAACTGGAGTACATGAACTATAACTTTATGAACAGTTGTACATAAATAATTTGAATCCATTATTTGTAAATGTTGTTTATTGATATAAAAAATTTAGATATTTTTGGATTTTAAAAGTTTTTCTTTTTGTGAAAGCATTTTTTTTCAGTCAAAGCATAGTTTAGCAGCCATGAAATTGATGTGTGAAAAAATCAAAATTGATATTCTCACTTCAAGATAGATTTTTGAGAGCAAACATTTAGTGAAAATAACAGAAAAATTGCAATAAAAAATTGGGTAAGAAAATGGTTTCCATGCCATGCACCTTGAAAGTAATAAATTGGATTAATTTTGTTATGGAAAGAGTCATGGATTTTAAATTCCTAACTCAGAAAGACAAATAAAATTTTTCTTGGATGGCTCCTCATAACTTACTCGTCTGTATCGACTTGATGGTTACTGAAACTAGTAAAAACCAGGGTTGGAAAAAACATGTTTTTTATTAAAATAAAAAACATGTTTTATTTGTTTTAAATGTTTTTTTGTTTAAAACATGTTTTATTTGGTTTTTTTACCCTTGACTAAGAAAACCCATGATTTTTTTAAATTTAAATTTAATTTTTCAAATTGAAATTAGATTAATAAAGCTATACTTTTAAATACATAAGGGCGTCATTTCAGTTTTTGGTTGGGGGAGCAAGGATTTTTTTAAATGGGTCTGAATCACGCTATAACTAGACTTTTTAGGGGGTTGCCTCAGCTTCATTTTTAGGGTATCCCCTAACGAGCACATTTATAAGTTAAGTGTTAGAACACTGAAAAGTAGTATTTGAATATTACCATACATGTGATACTTCCGCTAATTAGCTTAGCAAAATTAAAATAAGACAATTAGATTTGCAAAACTAAAATTCCACTTTCTTATTTTCCAATCGTTTTTTACTATCTTTCCAATAGTTGCGTTTTGGATCTAAATTTCCGAAAATTTTATGGGGGAGGACCCCCAGACCCCCTTTAAGTAATTCCAATACGACTTTAATAACCTTTTTTATATTATGATCATTAATAAGATTCAGTTTGATTTCGAACATTCTTAGCCCCCCCCAAAAAAAATACAAATCAGCCACTGCCTTTCGATACAAAAATCCGTATAAGAAGAAATGTTAAGAGAAAAAAGGGGACCAACATGAAGTTTTCCCGCCTGGGCTAACTGCTAGCCAGTCTGGCCCTGTGGGTCTCTCGCAAGAAGAAAAGGAGGCCTGGCTGCTAAATTACATCAAGGCAGCGTTGGATGGAGGCAAACCCATTATAGGAGGGTGAACCACTGGGTCCTCATGAGTCCCACCAGCAGTGGTCATTGTAACTGGCAGTGAGCCTGCACATCTCTATAGCAGGCGCCATGTTCACTCCTTCGATAAAGGAGCAATCGATGAGTTTTCAGATCTTCTGGCCTATACCACGCCTCTCCATACTTTTTAAGAAAGATTCTATGGATGCTTACGTGACATCTATTGAAAGTTGAACCTGTTACAGAGGAGCCTGAGGTTGGCAGTCATACTAAGTTTGAGTAGAGGACTTTCAGAACTGAAGGCAAAACTCTTACTCATTAAAAAGCTCCTTCCTGATGCTATCGTGACCATCCTGGAGAGTCAAGGTTTCCTCGGTACTGGCGCACGCCCTTCGTGCATTAACCCCGAGAAAAGGGCACGTGCATCTCTAGATGCAAATTTTATTTTCAAACATGTGAGTTTTAAAAGTAAGCAGTTATCAGTCAATGGTTATTGATATAATTTGCAATACCCTTTTTTTGTGTACATGCAAAGGTTTTCACTGGAGATTTAAACAGTTGGTAATGTGCATTGTTTTTTTTTTGTTTTGGTGCTTTTTTCCTTGCATTTAGGATTGTTTTCTTCAAGATTATCATTCTTTGAATTTTATCATGTAATAAATTTTCACAAGCCATCACTTTCAATCTAAGTGAAATACTCTTATTTTACCCATGTTCTCCATATTTGAAAATAATTGTTTTTATAAATATTAATTTATTTAGTCTGATTATATCTCAGGCATTAAGACTAAACCAAGAATCTTCAAAAATAACATTACTAAATTTTTAAAGTTAATATGCTCATGTTAATTTGCATTCCTTTGATTCGGGCTTCAACTGTTTTGGTTTCTGGATAACCCAAATGGGTCCTTCAAAAAGTATTAGTTTTTAGTCTTATAAAAAGCTCTTATAGTTGAATATATATCAACTTAAACTTTAAAAATTTGCAGATTTATGGTTTTATCATTGTATGCAATTATAATGAATGACAAATAGGGTCCTGAACTTCCAGTAAAAATTTGTTGGTATATATAGACAATGAAAACTCTCAATCTTTTTCAGATTTTATTCTCTATAAAAGTTGTGAGCAGTAAAGGCGGAAACAAACTGGAGCCGAGCGGCGTAGCGAACAGCCACGAACACGCTCTGCGCAAGCGCCGCTCCTAGCGCCTCCGAGTTGCGCGTGCGCAGAGCGTGTTCGCTTATGCCGCTCGGCTCCAATTTGTTTCCGCCTCAAAGCACATAGTTAACTGTTTGATTTCACCAGGATATTAAAGAGATGGATAAAAAATGACTGGGAAGTTAAAATACTGCAAAAATCATAGATTTTTATAACAGATAATAATAATAGAGAGAAGCATATTGAACTATCTCTGGATCATTCTACAACAGGGGTCGGCAACCTGCGGCTCGCGAGCCACATGCGGCTCTTTTGATGTAAAGTTGCGGCTCTCTAAAAATTAATAATTTACTAATCAAAACTTAAAAAATCAGGAAATATATTTTAAGTTCTCAAGATGAGTCTAAAATCAAAACTACTTTTACGGATAAGGATTCCATATAATTTCTAGGGGAGAACTCCTTAACACTCCTAAAAATTTTGGAATATGCACAGATTTTGCTTGAAAATTCTGTGACTTATAAGGAGTGATCCTTATTTGGTCGTTATAGAAGTTCTACAAATTAAAAATTATTTATAATAAATCATAAAATAAAAAGGAGAACATCATGAGAGATCTCAAAGTAAAGCAGACGATCCCTAGTACTTTTAGATTACAAAATTATTTCTTCTTGTGCCGGAAGAAATGATAAAAAAAACGATTCAGAAATATTATTTTTATATTTGATTGATTTGATGTGACATTTGCTACAGCTTGAGAGCCGGCTCAGAAATATCATTTTTGAATAGTCAAGTAAACAACAACAACCAACGACGGAAATCAATGAGTTGAGTTGTTTTTTTTACTACCATGAACAAAAAATATTTTGATATTAATGTTTTGGGCGCAAGTTCAGAGTTGCGTATGCTTGGCGAATTTTGGCTGTTTAGCGGCACATTTAGAAGCCAAATCATTCACTTAACATTAGTTAGGGTTACCATATTAGTCATCTTTAACGCTAAAAACTTGGCGCATACGCAAGTCTGAACTTGCGCCATTATTCGTAGTTATAAACTCGGTTACACATTTTGTTTGGAAAATTATCTGATGGGAATTCAATAAAATTTACTTTTTTTGAATCAGATATATTTTTCTTATATATTTTTTTAGTAAAAATACCATTCAGACAACTATAAAAGATCTTTTAATTTGTGAGAATTTTAGAACAGTGTTGGCAACTTGGCAACATTCTTTTATTCTTTATTTATATATACCTAGACCCACGAGGGACTGAATTCAATATTATAGAAATTTGGATTTTAGCCGCATTTCTGTTGAGTTAGGACCGAAAACTGTGCTATTTCTCCAAAAGACCAAAAGTTTTCTGCTTCGTTTGCTGTTTCATTGCTCCAGATTCTTTTCGTTTCTAGTTCCTAATGATGTAGGACCAGGGCTGTGTGTTGTGCATTCACGAGGTTTGAAATTCCTACTTTTTTCAAAACCCTGGTGAACAAAGTATTCTGTAGAGCTGTGAAATTATAAATATCAGCACAGCTTCGTAAGAGTACATTAGAAGAACTTTTGTGCAGTTAGTAAACAACTTGTGCTTCTCTAATTAGCTCGTTTGCCGACATGCGTTAAGTGTAATAGAAACAAAAAAGCCATTTAAAGCGTTTTAAAAGGTTATTATAGCGTTATTTGCACTCACATATTGGCTTTTTCTTGTTAGAGTGTAAGTATTTCAGTAGGGGGTGAACAATGAATTGCACTTTAAATTGGCCATCGCTTAAACGTATAGCTCTAGTAAAGGTAGCCACCACATTGTGGAATCAAGATAATATAAGGGCTTTAGTGTCGAAATTCAATTTTCAATTAATTGGATATAAAAGAGAAGAAAAATGGCAGAAGATAGAAAATAAAGTAATAGAGAAAGTACAACAACTTTCACTACCTAAATCTTTAAAAGAAGAAATATTAGGTTTTATTATACCAGTAGGCTTACAAATACTGAAATGGAAGAAATATCATCAAAAAAAAATTGGCCTTTGTATAGGTCTGCCAAGTGAGCTTTGTTGGACACCACAAGGAACAGTAGATTTAAAGAAAACTGCCAAAGCGCTTATTAAAGATGAGAGTTTGGATGTTATCAGCCGCTACAAATTAGCATATACTTACTGCTTAGAGGATGATGTTCTGGAACTGTGGAACAAAATACCTGAAAATTGCAGGAAAGATTTTTATAGAGATGAAGACCCGATAAAGATTAGGCAGCAGGATTTAGTGATTCTTTGGATGTATAATATAAAAGAAGAAGTGAATAAGCTGTATCATTCATTTAAAAAATGTTGGTGGCAACAAGAGAGATGTAAGTGTTCTCCTTATCAATATTCATTTCAGTATGCATCAGCAGTTAGTAACAACAAAGCAGCAGCTGAGTATTTCTTGCAAAAACTAACTTCCAGGGAAAGAGAAGAGTTGTTGGTGAGAACTGCGGAAAAATTAGTGCATAAGCCACCAGGGCCTTTTAACTTTAAAACAACTACATACTATAAGGCTGATATTTTATATTTTTTACTCTCGCAAATGGATGGAGAGCAACAAATACAGGTATTTAAAAGATGCCCAAGTGAAGTGCTATACTGTTTGCTGTGTTGGCCATGGCAAAGTCTCTTCATGGAAATGGCAAATCGTATGTGGGACTTTCTTTCTAAGTCGGATTATGATTATTTATTGAGGCGAATCGTCAATAAAGTGAAAGAGGGCTACAAAGATTACGACTATCAAGACCTTTTCAGGGAGTTTTGGCTGCAAAGTCCCAATGATCATAAAACATTTGTTATAGATGAATTTGATGAATTTCTATTGCCAAGTTTACTTGAGATTAAAGATATAGAGAATGTTAAGCTAATTTTAAAAGATGCAATTCTTATTAAAAAAAGGAAACTTATTTTCAGTGTTAGGGGGCAATATATTTGCCAAAAGTTAATTTTTAGTGATGAGTGGGATTTACTACAGTTCTTTATTCGAGAGTGTACATCGTTGAAAGGTGAAATAATACATTTTAAAGAGGATTTTGAGGAGCGTTTAAAAGCGTGCTGTTCAAAAGAAGAATTTGCAAAGAAGAAAGATAAATTATTTCAACTGTTAGATGATTTTATTAATGAGTACAATAAAAGAAAAAGTGTAGCAAAGGGTTTTAGTAGTCCAGCTAGAGACTTATTAGTACAGAATTGGAACAGCTTTAGAATAAGTCCGCTTTCGGAGACTTTGGCGCCGGCTTCCGTATTTGAAACCCGGCCGCCATGTTTACCAACGATTTCAGGCCCTGTCGGCGATGAAATACCGCCAACTTGGCGACCGTTCAAAAAGCGGACTTATTCTAAAGCTGTACCACAGAATTTGAGGAAGTAACAGTAGTATGTAAAAATGCTGAGTGATAAAATAAACACATTGAACATAAGCCTGAGTTATAGTCTGTTTTCATCTATTTATCTGAGTTATAGTCGTCAGAAACGCGTATTAACATTCGCAGCACTGATAGGGCAATGTTAACTTTTTGAGCGTTCAGATTGGGCTAGCCGGCTGTCAGTCATTCGTTTTTTCTCCTCCTACTTCGTTGAAGCGACAGATTTCTTTTTTTTTATTTACGCCCTTCTCGTTGCGGTTTTTCACCGAGACACGTGCTCGTGCATATTTGTTTAGCAAAAGGAAATTATTATATTCAGTTTTCGGAGATGAGAGAATAGATAGTGGCGTTTTTACTATGCTATTTGAATATTACCGAAAGTTTTTCTGATCAGCCAAAAACATTTAATACTTAAAGTTAATCTTGCTTATAAACTTGTTTTAAATATTCAGAAATAATAGCAATTAGTCTTAAATGGTTGTTTCAATAAACTTTTTTTCTTCCTATAGGACGTAAATGTCAGCAACAATATTAAGTAATCATTGAAATTTAGCTCGAACTATTAAATTATAAATAACTGTTTACTGAAAGAAGTCAACTTACTAATGAATAATTATTTTCTGTAATCATTGGTTAATTCAAAAAACTTAAACTCATGATGGAAAATTATGATAACCTCACAAAGTTTCCTAGATGATAGCTTATTACTGTTTTATATATTTTTAATCATTCTTTATTATTTAAAACATATTTTATATTTTAACCATTTACAAATGTTGCGATTGTGATTTGTTAATGGTTAAATTTTAATTCTGCATTAAACGACAAGAAATATGAAAAAGTGAAGTTTTAAATAAAAATGCCAAATTAGAATCCAATTTTTCAATCGCTGTGAATTCAAATTAAATAAAAAAATTAATTGACTAATAGCGATTTGTACATATTGGTTTTGCTGTGGAAGGACAGAAAGCAATTATATAAATGAAATATTTCAAAGTAGTATTAAATTTTCATAATAAAAATGCAAATCAAAGAAATTCAACAATCATTTTAAAAATCCAATTTTATTAAAAAACAATTGAACTTTAACTAATAATAAAATTAATCAAGAAAACATGAACTATATTCTTAAACTAAAAATAATTAAAAGTCAGAATGTGGAATTTTGCTAAAACTAATTGTTCTGAGAAAATTAACATTTACACATAAAATTCGAGCTATTTTGGTTGATTATTTAAATTTTGATTGCAATTAATTACCAGATAGTTTAGCATTAGGTTTATCTAAGTTAATATTTTGAGAGAGACAGTGTTTCCTGTACTCTTTTAACCAACTAAAAACATCTGAAGCGCTATTCAGATTACTTCTAATTACTCCATTTTCCACAACTTTGTTTTTAAACGAAGGTGGAAGATGGGAGCTTTCTATTAGCGCCATTTCAATTCGAATGAAAATAATTCCATTCGAAAAAAAATAAAAACCCTTTCTTTTTCAGTATTAACATATTTCTCCATTCTCCCGCGAATCGCAAACAAAATAATAAAAAAGGACTACTGGCGCTTCTGCGAAACTCGGAAGAAAAAACGAATGACTGACAGCCAGCTGGCCCAATCTGAACTCTCAAAAGTTAACATTGCCCTATCAGTGCTGCGAATGTTAATACGCGTCAGAAACGCTTAATAACATAACTTCAGTGACCGAATTTTTAACAGTATATTTTAACTAAGGGAAAGGTGGGGTAATAAGATTCAAATGGGGTAATAAGAAACATTCCAAAATTCTACAGGATTCTCCTTTAAGTTTATGAAGCTGATTTTTTTACAGAATGTTTACATCATTAACAGCTTTCTTAGAAAAATAATGCACTTCCTAAGGGAAAGGGGTTTTTTAGCTTGTTTCTTATTACCCCCAAGCGACTGTATCTTATTACCCCAAGAGGGGTAATAAGAAACAAGCTGGTTATTTTACTAATTAAAACAATTAAAAATCAAATGAAGGTATTAATGTTATCTTCTAAGAGTATTTTATAACTCTAGTAATTTTCAAAATATTTCATTAAAAATCTTTTGATATATGCCCAGTTAAAAATTAGTCTAAAAAAGTTACAAGTAGAAAGTTTTGAACAACTCTATATTTTTTATTTAACATTTTGAAAATTATGAAAAAATAAAATATTGTTTCTATTATTTTATTTTGTGAAACTAAAATTATTCTGACTGTTTTTTTCCCCTAAAAATAAACTAAATTTTTTTAAATTGAGATTTTTTGTGTCATTACTCACCGTTTTCAATAAAATGAAGATTAAATTTAAATTTTGAACTTGGAAAAATGAAATAAGAACAATAAAGTATTAATATAATAAAGAGAAAAATTCTATAAATATATTTTAATGGATAAAATGCTAGTGTTTCTTACTACCCCATATTTTCGTTTAAGGCTGAGCGCGCACTGGAGACTTTTGTCTCGGAGACTTAAAACACTAGTCACTCGAGAGCAATGCATTTCTATGAAGAAATTCTTGGTCTAGTGATCTTGGTCTCGTCGCTAGATCACTAGGCCAAGAATTTCCTCATAGAAATGCATTGCTCTCGAGTGACTAGTGTTTTAAGTCTCCGAGACAAAAGTCTCCAGTGCGCGCTCAGCCTAAATGGGGTAGTAAGAAACATGGAACTTTTAAGAATGATCCACAACCCTGAACAGTGGCGGCTCGATGGTAAAATTATAAGGGGTGCTGCTCCGGCGATACCAAGTTGGCAACGTATTTTAAGCGATATAATGCCGAAATAATATTTCACACAAACGTGAAAAGATGGGAACAATATAAAATTTCGATTTCACACATAATAAGCATTTTAAAACTGTCACCTGATTATTACGAATATGAAGAATCGAGAGATGATGTCTATTTCATTTTCATCAAAAACAAATGAAACTAAAATCAACATTTCGAATTCAAATTGTTCATTATAAAAAGTAATAAAAACTTGGCTACACATAAATCTTTATTGACTTGCCGAAACATCAGAAAAGATTTTGTTCTCTCTCGGTATAAATAAAAAATAAAAACAGCGTTGGAGTGAGAGAAGCTAAAAAGCCAATGTGATTTATTAGTAAAGTAGAAATCGTTTATTTTTCTTCTTCCCTCAGTTTTTTTTACAGCTCTCTCAAGAGAAAAAGTTATTATTCTTTTGGTCGGGGCTGCTTTTCAGCAGCCCCTTTTCTCCTAACACATTCGCATGCTAAATTCTTGATATTTTGATTTGATATGTTAGAGCTAGTAATTTATACCACGATTGGTATATCTGCGGGGGCCGATCGACCCGGAAAGAAATCTGTTGGCGAGACGGCATAGCAGAGAATTATTAATTGAAAAAGGATTATAAAGGACAAAGATTAAAGGGGGAAATAGATTAATTTTTTAAATATTGTAAAACAAATAAAAATTTAAATTTCGGGAAATTTCGGGGGTGCTGCAGCCCCGCAGCCCCTATGGGCGAGCCGCCACTGACCCTGAATTGAAGAACAAAAGGTGAATTATATAGCCCCATTAACAAACCTCCTTAAGAATCCACTAATAAAATTCCATAAGAATTTAATATAAAAAACAAGATAAATTTTGCTGGCCGCATTATTACAGAGGGAATTTTTCACTGACATAATCATTCTAAAACAGTGGTGCCCAACCTTTTTTTCCACGAGGGCCAATTTGCTTATAAAGATTTATCTCGCGGGCCACATAAAGAAAATTTTTAAGGATTTTTCTAAACATAAAGAAAAATTACACACCTGTTTTCAATGAGAAGTTTGCATCTATTTGGAGGCTACCAGTTCTTGTAAATTCGACTCCAAATTTATAACACTTATCCTTAAATTTGAATTAAGATGATTATCTGTATGTCGAGATCGAGCAGTTTTTGTTCTTTTTAGAACAGAGAATGTTTGTTCACTAACATATGTGAATGTGCTCGTGAAAGTGGAGATAGTAATTTTCATCCCGTGCTTACGCAGGGGAACTTTTCAGCGGGGAGCCCTCCGAGTGAATCTTCAACTTTTTACGATCGGACATCTTTTCGAAGTTAGGTTCTAAAAAGATCCTTATAAACTGAATTCAAATGGCTAACTGATACTGATACTGAAAAATATTTATCCAATGGCGAATTCCCCGTATCTAGAAAAAACCAAAACAGAAGTAAAATAAAAATTATTACCGGATCTGGAAGAATTCCTTTTTATCATCTTTTTTTAGATGGAAGTGCCATAATGTCTAGTACGATGTCGTGATTTTCATGGAAAATTTCTGAAAGTGTTTTTTGTTTTTAAGATTAAATGAGTCCGCGGGCCACATGGATTAGCCTCGCGGGCCACATTTGGCCCGCGGGCCGTAGGTTGGGCACCACTGTTCTAAAACAATAAAATTTTTATGGGATATAAAGTATGTCTTGAAGATATTCTGTGATTTCTTTCAGATATTTACGCCCATACACAAAGCTGCAAATCAAATGTTTCTTATTCCCCCAATTTCTTATTACCCCACTCTCCCCTACTTCTGTGAGGCTACCTTGTCATTGCACAAGAAACATTTTCCCATGATAATAACATGAGTAGCTGTTTCTAATCCATTACATCTCAGGTGCTTATTCTAATAGAACAGAGTATAAAAGAATTATTGCTCACTGAACCAATTAATCCAAATGATGTTAAAGGTGATCCGGTTTTACCGATGGATTTAAAAGAACCGTATGCTGAAAAATTTAGTTCATTGCTGTATTGGGAAAAAATTTTTTAAAGAAACTGTAATGTTTACATAGGACCACTTTTGCCGTAGGCATCTTTTTGAATATCGAAAAAGTTTTTTCGCTCCACCCTAATGTATAAGGCTAATTTTCTATTTTAGGTGGGTTCCTAAAAAACTGTTCAAGGGGTGAATTTGCTTGCTTCAGTCCTTCTCTAGTAAATGCAAGGAGCAAAAACAGATCAACTGCACTGCAAAGGAACTAATTTCAATTGGTTACCAAATCTTGGGCCAAAGCTGTTTTACATTTTAGACATAGCCTTTTGCATTTTAAGATGCAAAGCAACTTCTTAATTAGCAGAGATAAACAGACACATTCTTCTTAAGCATAATGCCGACTCCGCTTTTTATTTAAACTGACTTATTTGAATTTGAGTTGAGTTGAGTTGAGTTGGGTAGTCTTGTGTCTTTTGCTGCAGAAAACGACTGGCTTTGACACAATTGTTCCTTTTAATAATCTACAAGAGTTCAAGATTTCCTATATTTCTCACATTAAGATTTTATGTAGACTACGGCAATTTATTGATCTGATAAAACGCTAAAAACATAGCAGGTGTTTTGAAAGAGACGGCCAACTACTAGAAATTACATCTCTTTCATTCCGGATGGTAAAGTTTTTTTAATGGATATTCAATTGATTTATGATTTTCCTTTGAATAAATTTATCTTAATGTTTATTCTATTTTTTCTTTGTTTATATCAAGATCATTGACACTTTTAATCTTGATCCTCTGTTTCACTTTCGGAGTCGTTTTCACTTTCGGAGTCGTTAGATGCTTTTTCTGCGCGTCTTAAGAAATATTCCAATTTATAATGAAAATTTGAAAAGGTTTGTGCTATTTTTTTGCTTAAATCTTCTTTGAATGAGTCATATTCTCCGCTTAAAATCTCTAGGTCTTTCTTTCTTTCCTCTCTTATTCTTTCGGATTCTCTCTCTTCTACCCTTTCACTCCAATCGCGATGAACACCTTCACCCAGAACCTTCTCCAAGGATTGAACCATATGATGAGTGGCTTCAGTAAGGCGATTCAGTGGATCTTCGACCTTGATTTTAATTAATTCAGTGACCTTTGTTTCTATGTCTTCACAGACCTTCTTTGAGTTTCTTTGGTCTTCGATTAGATTTGGTGTCTGTCTAGATAATTCCTTTGTGATGATGTTGGTTAGATTTACAACAGCATTTTCCAGACGTTCTATTCTAGCGTCTAAAGACGCGTTTGACATTTTAGTATCTTTATCTTGATTTTTTTCTTTTCCTATTGATCTTTGTATATTCTTGTTTCCCTGTATTACTTCTGAATAAAGTTTTTTTGAATTCGACTCTTTATGAGCAACTGAAAATGATCTATTTTCTGCCTTAACTCTATTCTCGATCTTGCATTCTTTTTTCACAAACGGACATTTGATATCGAGAGCAGTGTGATTTTTACTTTTACATCTAAAACACTCCGTATTTATTTTACTGCATTCGGTTGTTTCGTGATTATCTCCACAATTTTTGCATTTGGGATCTTGAGCGTTGCAATCTGCTCTGAAGTGGCCGAAGTCTAAACATCTATGGCAGATTTTTACCTTGTCAATAAATTGGTAGACTTTATGTGATGCATAATCAAACTTGAGTTTTTGTCTGTTTACGAATCCTAATTCTCTTATAAGAACAGTTGTTGATGGTTTTGTTTCTCCTTTTTTCGTGAATCTGGTTATTTTTTTCACAAAAATATTCTGTTCTTGAAGTACTTCCGCTAATTCGCTTACAGGAGTTTCAGGATCAACATCTTTTAAAATATATTGTGTTGTGTAAGTCTTCTCGAAGATTTTTCTTTCAATTTCTTTGTGGTTAATTTTTCTTATATTTAATACATTAATAGCTGAATTTAAACTCTTTGCAGTTATTAGCACGCACTTGTTCTTGGTTAAAACTACTTCGTCTTCGTGGTTCAAAATTCCTTTAAACTCAGCTTTTAATTCTGAGTATTTGATTATATTTTCCTCTGGTATAATACCTCTGAATCCAAACTTGATTTGGCTTACTCCATTATCAAATGCCTTCCTTATTTGCATCTCCTCTGATTCTTTGCTATCAAAAATAAAGTCCTGCCTAAATTTTTTATCTCGAAAATTATCTTCGTCATCTTCCAAACCTCGTTTTACACCAGTCCCAGTTTTTTCAAATTCCATCTGCTGCTTTTCAATTTTTCCTCCAAAAACTAGAATAATATATTTTTGGCTGCTTCTTGCTCCATTTAAATCTCAAATTATCGACGAAAAAAAAACAAACGCAAATATTTCAGAACTTCCTTTCTTACAGATCGAACATCAAACCTTCGCCATTTTCAAAATCCCCAAAATTCTATTTGAATTTGAACTCACGTAACAATAAAACACGTGAACAATACTGTTGCCATCAATGGCGGAATATTAAAACAAAAACAACTAACACACTAGTACAGCTATTTTCTTTAACACTTTCCCTTGTTAGCCTGGTTTTGTTTTTAGAACAGTCCCATAGTCCCATTTGATGACAGAATGTCACTAGCTTTGACTTCATAAGGGGTTTGGTTAAAATGTCAGAAATCTGCCTCTCAGTTGATATCTGCTCAACATTTAGCTTTCCTTCCAACACTTTTTCACGCACAAAGAAATGTCTTATTTCAATATGCTTAGTCCTTCGATGGTATTCAGGATTGTGTGAAAGCTTAAAAGCTGCTCTATTATCCACTTGAAGGATAGGCACTTCTGTCAAGTTCACTATGCCTTGAAGCAGTCTACGGAGCCAAATTACTTCTTTGGCTGCCTCTGATGCTGCAATAACTTCAGCCTCAGTTGTTGAAGTGGCTACAATGGCTTGTCTCTGGCTGCGCCAAGATATTGCTCCACCAGCATATATCATCACATACCCAGATGTTGATCGACCTGTTTCAGTGCATCCACCAAAATCTGAATCACTATAACACTGAAGTATTCCTCTTGTGGTTGTTTCACGGTATGTAATTCCATATGTAACTGTACCGGCTATATAGCGAAAGACTCTCTTCACTCGCACGATATCCTCTGCAGATGGATTTTCGAGTGATCTTGAAAGAAATCCCACACTGTACGCTATATCTGGTCTAGTTCCCACCATCAGGTACATAAGAGCACCAACGGCTTGTCTGTATGGAAAGTTGGGACTTGTGGTGTCTTGAGGCCTTTGATGTGTTCCTGAATCTTTTAACATAGGTGTTGCTACAGGCTTACATTCATCAAATCCAAAACGCTGAAGGATCTTCTTAGCATATCCCTTTTGACTAACTGTTATGGAGTTGTCACTGTGACACTCAATTTCTAGACCCAGAAAACAGGATACTTTTCCAACAGAGATCTTGAACTTTGCCCTCAGTTCCTTGATGAACATCTCAGAGTCATGTTGGTCATTTGCAGCAACTAATCCATCATCTACATAGAGTGCTATTAAGAGCTTCTTACCCTTCCTCTCACGAATGTAGAGGCATGGATCGGCCTCACTCAGGCCCGTGCTGGGTACCTTCAGAGGGCGGTGGACAAAGGGTGTAAGGGCGCAACCATACAATGATTATTAAACCCAAAAACTTTTTTAAAGATAGGCGGGATTTTAAAAATTACAAAGCAATACTGCTCCTCGTGTTTTTTTTATTGTTTTTATTTCAACATTTGATTTTTGTTTAAAAAATGGTATTTTAGCTCATTTTTAACCCCTTCTGCGCAGATGATTACACCAAAAAAGGATCACTCCTTGTAAGTCAAAATATTCAAGAGAAACAGTACATGAAGAATAAGAAATTTAAAAGGGGGTCTGGGGGTCCTCCCCCAGAAAAATTTTAGAATTTTTACTCTTAAAAGTAGTGAAAAGTAATTTTGAGACCCTTTGAGTTACAACAGGAGGACAAAAATTGGAAAGAAAATACAGCATAAAAAATGTCAGAATTTCAGGAATTGCTATAAAAATCTCCCTGAATTTTTATTTTCGAAGGTAATTATTATTTTGACTAAGGGCAGCCCTTAGTCAGGAAGCCCTTGGTGTGTGGCCAGTCGTCAAAATTTGAGCGAAAATTTTAAAATAGCTGGCTTGTATGAAAAAGGGCACCCTGCAAACACCTCGTCTTCCCCTAATTTTTTTCATTTAGTGTGCCCAAGGGGAAAACTAATGCTTATTGAAGTAAGATGGTCTCCATTTGACAGTTTAAATGAGAGCTCCCTATCAATTTCAACGTGCCTTGAATATTAACCACCTTACCTTGTTATTTCATAGTTAATCTTTAAATAAAGGCACCCTAAAAATAAAAACTCATAACGAAATTTGATGGTAAGGTAAAAATGGGGAGGTTAAAAAGACTTTTAGATGCCTTCGCGCATCAGACTTGATGAACCAAGAATGAATTGTTAAATCAATAGTATAGTGACTAGACCAATAGTGGTTCAAGTTTGGTGGAAAAGGAGCCCATAAAAACATTGAGAAATCCACAAGTAAATTACAAATTGTAGAAAAGTCTCTTTAAAAGGGCGCCTGAGCAAAGGGCGCAGGGGGACACGTCCCCCTGTCCCCCCTGGCCAGCACGGGCCTGGCCTCACTTGCAACGAAATCAAGATCTGTCAGAAACTTTCCAAAGCATTTATTCCAGCAACGTGGCGATTGTTTCAGGCCATACAGACTACGCTTAAGTCTGCATACTCTCCCTGTGTTATCCTCAAAACCCTTCGGTTGCTTAATGAATATGGCTTCGTCTAGACTTCCATAAAGAAATGCTGTTGACACGTCAAACTGTGTCAAGTGCATTCTCTCTTCTGCTGCAATACTTAATACTGTACGTATAGTTCCCAATTTAGCTACTGGGCTATATGTTTCACTGTAATCAATGCCCTGACGTTGACTGTAACCCTTAACAACAAGTCTTGCCTTGTACTTGTCGATGCTGCCATCTGGATGAGTTTTAAGTCTGTAAACCCACTTACATGGTATAGCTCTGGCTCCAACTGGCAAGTCGGTCAGCTCCCACGTCTGGTTTTCTTTTAAAGAACTCATTTCACTATTCATGGCCTTTTTCCAGTTCAGACTATTCTTACCGTCAACTGCTTCTTCAAATGTCATAGGAGTATCACTCTCACTTAGAAATGATTCTGCTTCCATGACGTAATCTTCAAAACGTTTGGGTTTTTGAAGAGATGATCGGTCTCTTAGCTGTCTGGATAATATGGGTTCAGTATCTTCCTCTTCATCGTCAGTCTCAGCATCCCTTGTTTCTTCTTCCTGACGCTTCAGATCTTCCTTACTTTCTATTTGCTCCTCTTCATTCTTTCCCTGGTTCTTCTCTTCCTCTACTCTATCATTCAAGGATAGTTTAGTGGGGTCGTCACAAATGCCTAGTCTTTCCTGAAAGATCACATCTCTGGATAGAATCAATCGATGATCTTCCTTTATCCAGATTCTGTAACGCTCGTCTCCATCGTATCCCACAAGGTAGCCCTTAATGGCTTTCCTATCCATTTTCCTCCTTTTCTGAACCGGAATGTGAGCAAAACATGTAGATCCTATTACACGTAAGTGTTTCAACCTGGGTTTCTTGTTAAGCCAAAGCTCATACGGACTTGCATCCTCTACTGATGACTTTCCAGTTCTGTTGAGAACATATATGGCTGAACTTACTAATTCTGCCCACATTGCTTTAGGGAAGTTTGCTTCAGGATTTGCGTACTTAAAAGTTCTGGCCATTTCGACTATGGTGCGAAATTCTCGTTCGCTGCTTCCATTTTGCTCTGGAGTATAAGGTGCAGTCAGTCTCTGGGTTATTCCTTTAGAACGCAGAATTGTACGAACACCTTCGTTGTCAAACTCTCCACCGTTGTCACTAAGGAATTCTTTTATTTTATGTCCTACTCTTTCGGAGTGACTAATCATGTCTTGTAACATGTTCTTAACCTCTGACTTTTCCTTCAAAAGGTAACCATATCGAAATTTTGTAAAACTATCTTTAAATACTAGTAAATACCGTTTCTTTTGGAAAGACATATCAAATGGTCCACAAACGTCAGCAGAAATTAGTTCACCCGGCCTAGAAGCCTTCATCCTGGTACCGAATGGTAACCGATGTGCTTTGCCATAAATACAAGGCTCACAAATTTCTTTATCCATATTTACACAGATTCCGAGTTCCTTTTCTAAAACTCTTTTCACATGACGTTTATCTTGGTGTCCCCATCTTTCGTGATATAGTTGTAACTGTGAACTGTCCCCAATAACAGTGTGCACCTCGTTAGGTAAAACTGGCTCAAACTCTGCCTTAAATAATGTACCGTTTACTTTTCTAGACCCTTTTAGCACTACTTGACCATTTACTCTCAATCTGCACTCTGTAGAAGTTGACTCAAATACACTATTTGGGTTTTTGTCCTGGGAAGCAAGGACCGAAAACAAATTTCTACTAATTTTGGGTACTAACCATACGTCTTCTAAAATGATTTCTTGGTACTTTCCATCAATAGTAGCTCTAACTTTAATCTTGCCTTTCCCTAGTGCAGCCAACGTTTCATTTCCAGCATCTTTTATGCCACAAGGATTATTGAACCTGACAAAGTCAAAAAAGTATGAGGAACTGTTAGTGACATGTCTCGTGGCTCCATTATCCATCCAAAACGTTGAATCGGTGTTGGTCTCTGCTGCATAGGCTTCCTCGCAAACGGACATCACTGTACTGTTTTCCGACACTGCATTTGATTGGGTATCACTCTTTGATGGTCTTCCGTCAGCAATCCACTGTTTGCAATCTTTAACCCAGTGGCCTTTGCGTTTACAGTAATTACAGGTATCTCCTTTCCTTGACTTGGATTTAAATTTGATATCTTGTCTTCCCACTATAAGGGCTTCCTGAACAGCTTTGCTACTGTCTTCAGTTTTGATAAAATTTCTCTCGAACATACTTAACTGCACTGTTAACTCTTCAAATGATTTCTTGTCCTCACTTGACAACAACATCCAACTTGATTTGAATGTCTCAAAACTGCTTGGTAAAATATGTAAAACTTTGCTCACTAGCATTAAATCTGGCAATTTATTTTCTTTTATGGACTGGAGGCCATTGTTTAACTCGTTCCATAAACTTCTAAGCTTTGCTATGTGAGTTGAAACATCTTCTCCTTGTATCCAACTAAAAGCAAAAAATTCTGTACATATTTTAAATAACTGATCTTTAGAGCTTGCTTCAAACTGTTGCCTTAATGCATCAAATGCTTGATAAGCTGTATCTTTGTCCATAATTTTCTGATAAACTATGTCTGTGACAGTGCTTGTGATCATGGATTTGGCGTAACTATTGGCTTTGCGGTAAATATCGCTCTTTTCTTTGTGTTGCTTTTTCTCAGCTTCTGTGGCTTCTGCAGCTAAAGGCTCTGGCTTCTGCAGTTTTCCATCTATAACATCGACTGCGCCCTCGTGATAATCCAACACATCTCGAATTTTGCGTTTCCATACCGGCCAATCTTTATCACCCGTCAACGGCCTTATGTGCCTGATAAAATCCATTTTCAGCTCTAAACTTTTGTAACTAAGTCGTAACTAACATTGTTAGAAAGACGTTTTACTTGCGCTTCCTTCCGCTCTGGGAACAGCTTTAGAATAAGTCCGCTTTCGGAGACTTTGGCGCCGGCTTCCGTATTTGAAACCCGGCCGCCATGTTTACCAACGATTTCAGGGTCTGTCGTTGAGTGTTGCTCTGTACTCACTCATGGTTAGGAAGTAGTTCACATTCAGAATTCATTTATAATTAACACAGCATTAACATTGCTGTGTTAAGTCTTAATTATTTTGCTGTCATCTGTTAGAGTCAGAGGCATTATTTGGAGGACTTAATTCCCCCCCCCCGATTTCTAGGGTAATTTGGTCTCTGGGCATTTATTCACACTCCTGGATGAAACTATGGCATGAATATCATTGATAAGGTTCAGTGCCTGTTCTAAATAACAACAAATCGAAACAAGGAACTAAATAATACTAAACAGAACTGAATAAGGAACAGATTTGACTTAAACATTCTTGAAGAAAAACATAGGAGTGGAAATCAACCTGTAAAATGAGTTATAATTAGTGTTGGTTGAGTTCCACTCCTAAGTTGAACTTCCTATGCTTGCCTCTTATTTGAAATACATAGTTGTGATTCATAAGTTATGCATTAAAATTAATCTTCAAAAAGAAGTTTTTTAAAATCTCAGAAGATTTTTCATAACATTTATCAATGCTTATGATCATATGAAATGAAACTAGACATAATTAATGATTAAAAACCGTTTTGCGTTTGGTTCATCGGTGACAGTCAATTTCAATTATATTATCGTTCAACAATCTGTGCTCAAAGCGTAGTCGATCATAGATGGAGACTTTCCTCTATGGAGTCGACGGCATTTGCGAAAACATGTTGTCTGAAAACTTTTCTGCCGACATCTATATCAGCGCCAACAGTAGCGATAAAGAGCCAATTTCTGGTAAACGCGCGAAAAAGAGCTTAACAGCCGTATTAACCAACGCGAGCCGATCCACAGATTATTCACTGATCGTACAAACCATGGTCGAAGTTTTTCCGATGACGAGATTTGGACCTTATCGACCAACATCCAACAATCATGGTTTCTTCAAACCACAGTTTTGTATGTAACGCCACTTCTGATTGGACCGCGATGACGCCAGGCATCGAACCCGGCTGTCCGCGCTGTTCGCTGAAAGTTCATAGTTCAGTGTAAATTATTTCCTGTAAAATTATCTACCTGCTTTAAAATATTTCTATCGCAACTAATAATAACTATACAACCAATTACAGAAAATGACTTGAACTGGTGTTCTATATTTCCTGCTTAACATTCGGAATTGTTTTAACAAAACTGGTTATCTGATGCAATCCCTGTATGAGATTATTTCAATATTATTTTTAAAATACTCACACGTATCTGAAAATATTGATTCACCTCTCTAAAAATAGACTATTTTTGAAAGAATTTAAAGGAATTAATAGTTAAAAGGGGAAAATTTTGAAACTTAAGTAAGAGCCGTGCTAAATATTTAATACCTGAAATATTTTAAGAGCGCCATCTATCAAAACGAGAGCGAACTCTAAACCTTCTGGTTCATGACTTTTTAAATCCGCTTTATGAGAAGCTTTTCTTTATTATAACACTTTAAGCAACCATTATTTTGATGATTAAAGCACATATACTCAAATATAAATATAATTTGTGATCAAATTCTTCTTAAATGTCCATTTTCGCAAAAATAAACCACGGATAACCCACCAAAGTTGGGTGGTCAGATTTTGGCTAAAAAAACCATTGGTTAAGCATTAGTTGGGGCTGGTTGATAACGTTTTACTTAGGATCAGCGGATAATCCTTCAATCCATGGTTGAACCACGATGGTTAATACCATAGCAGGGCCGCCGAGAGCCAAGTCGGGCCCCGGGGACTAGGTTGGGAAGCGGGCCCCCAGTGGGGCAAACATTTTCTGAAGTGCCCCCACCCATGCATTCAAAGGCTTAATGTAATTTTTAGAATATTTCTAGACAAGATCTGAATTTCACTCAACTTAAAAATATCGTTTTCTTTTCATAATACGATGAGTAACAAGCAATAAAGGGGTCTGGGGTCCCCCCAGAAATTTTTTAAAAATAAGTCCCTAGAAAACTGGGAATTTACTCATTTTTGGACCTTTATGTGAACAAATTAATTTCCAAAATATTCAAAAATATATTCTCTTAGAACTCAATATGAAAATCTTTGGGTCCCGGGCCCCCTACAGGGCCGGGCCCGGGGGAATCGTACCCCCTCGCCCCCCCGCTCTCGTCAGCCGTAAGCTGCTCTCAGTCACGTGGTACACTCGTTCCACCGCCTCACACAGACTCTTTCCATAGCGTGCGCTCTCTACCTTCTATTCTTCCTCTATGCTCGAGACCTCCGGAGGGTCTCGAATATTGGTCACGTGAATCGAAGTGAATTCTGATTGGATGGTAGTTACGTCCTTACGATGGTAGTTCCTTACGTCAGGTGAAGCGAGTCCAATAGGGGTCGACCTGTGAGCACTGACGTCATGGAGAAAAACGATTGTGACACTGCTGAATCGCTTTTTTCGATTTACGATGCCATTACGAATTTTCGATATTCGATTCGATGGCAGCTCCATGTAGCCCTTACGGCCGTATTAACCATCGTGGTTCAACCATGGATTGAAGGATTATCCGCTGATCCTAAGTAAAACGTTATCAACCAGCCCCAACTAATGCTTAACCAATGGTTTTTTTAGCCAAAATCTGACCACCCAACTTTGGTGGGTTATCCGTGGTTTATTTTTGCGAAAATGGACATTTAAGAAGAATTTGATCACAAATTATATTTATATTTGAGTATATGTGCTTTAATCATCAAAATAATGGTTGCTTAAAGTGTTATAATAAAGAAAAGCTTCTCATAAAGCGGATTTAAAAAGTCATGAACCAGAAGGTTTAGAGTTCGCTCTCGTTTTGATAGATGGCGCTCTTAAAATATTTCAGGTATTAAATATTTAGCACGGCTCTTACTTAAGTTTCAAAATTTTCCCCTTTTAACTATTAATTCCTTTAAATTCTTTCAAAAATAGTCTATTTTTAGAGAGGTGAATCAATATTTTCAGATACGTGTGAGTATTTTAAAAATAATATTGAAATAATCTCATACAGGGATTGCATCAGATAACCAGTTTTGTTAAAACAATTCCGAATGTTAAGCAGGAAATATAGAACACCAGTTCAAGTCATTTTCTGTAATTGGTTGTATAGTTATTAGTTGCGATAGAAATATTTTAAAGCAGGTAGATAATTTTACAGGAAATAATTTACACTGAACTATGAACTTTCAGCGAACAGCGCGGACAGCCGGGTTCGATGCCTGGCGTCATCGCGGTCCAATCAGAAGTGGCGTTACATACAAAACTGTGGTTTGAAGAAACCATGATTGTTGGATGTTGGTCGATAAGGTCCAAATCTCGTCATCGGAAAAACTTCGACCATGGTTTGTACGATCAGTGAATAATCTGTGGATCGGCTCGCGTTGGTTAATACGGCTGTTAGTGATTGAACCAATGAAACGCCGAGCTGTAGCCTAGCCGTGGAAATTAGAGTAGAGTTTAGTTGAAAAAAGCCGTCCAAATATACAGTGCCAGCGGTGGCGACTGTTACTTTTTTTTAATATAGAGAGATATATTTTTCTTTTATTTTGTTTTAATAAAAATGCCATAAAAATTCAGACAACTAGTAAATTTGTCACCAATAATCCTTTTAATTTGTGAGAATTTTCGAAAATTGTTGGCAACATTCTTTTATTATTTATTTATTTATGAATACCCAGACCCACGCGGGACTGAATTCAATATAGAAATTTGGAATTTCTTTTAAGTTTTCTGCTTTGTTTGCTGTTTCATTGCTCCAGATTCTTTTCGTTTCCAGTTTCTAATGATGTAGGACAAGGGCTGTGTGTTGTGCATTCACGAGGTTTGAAATTCCTACTTTTTTCAAAACCCTGGTGAACAAAGTATTCCGTTGAGCTGTGAAATTATAAATATCAGCACAGCTTCGTAAGAATACATAAGAAGAACTTTAGTGCACAGGAAGTTAGTAAACAACTTGTGCTTCTCTAATTAGTTCGTTTGCCGACTTGCGTTGCGTTAAGTGTAATATAAACAAGATGGCCATTTAGAGCGTTTTTATCGTTATTTGCACTCACATATTGGCTTTTTCTTGTTAGAGTGTAAGTATTTCAGTAGGGGGTGAACAATGAATTGCACTTTAAATTGTCCATCGCTTAAACGTATAGCTCTAGTAAAGGTAGCCACCACATTGTGGAATCAAGATAATATAATGGCTTTAGTGTCAAAATTCAATTTTCAATTAATTGGATATAAAAGAGAAGAAAAATGGCAGAAGATAGAAAATAAAGTAATAGAGAAAGTACAACAACTTTCACTACCTAAATCTTTAATAGAAGAAATATTAGGTTTTATTAAACCAGTAGGCTTACAAATATTGAAATGGAAGGAATATCATCAAGAAAAAAGCCGCCTTTGTATAGGTCTGCCAAGTGAGCTTTGTTGGACACCACAAGGAACAGTAGATTTAAAGAAAACGGCCAAAGCGCTTATTAAGGACGAGAGTTTGGATGTTATCAGCTGCTACAAATTAGCATGTACTTACTGCTTAGAGGATGATGTTTTGGAACTGTGGAACAAAATACCTGAAAATTGCAGGAAATATTTTTATAGAGATGAAGACCCGATAAAGATTAGGCAACAGGATTTAGTGGTTCTTTGGATGCATAATATAAAAGAGGAAATGAATAAGCTGGATCATTCATTAAAAAAATGTGGGTGGGGACAAGAGAGACGTATGTGTTCTCCTTATCAATATTCATTTCAGTATGCATCAGCAGTTGGTAACAACAAAGCAGCAGCTGAGTATTTCTTGCAAAAACTAACTTCCAGGGAAAGAGAAGAGTTGTTGGTGAGAACTGCGGAAAAATTAGTGCATAAAACAGTAGGGCCTCTTAACTTTAAAACAACTACATACTACAAGGCTGATGTTTTATGTTTTTTACTCTCGCAAATGGACGGAGAGCAACAAATACAGGTATTTAAAAGATGCCCTAGTGAAGTGCTATGCTGTTTGCTGCATTGGCCTTGGCAAAGTCTCTTCATGGAAATGGCAAATCGTATGTGGGACTTTCTTTCTGAGTGGGATTATGTATATTTATTGAGGCGAATCGTCAATAAAGTGAAAGAGGGCTACAAAGACTACGACTATCAAGACCTTTTCAGGGAGTTTTGGCAACAAAGTCCTAATGATCATAAAAGATTTGTTATAGATGAATTAGCTGAATTTCTATTGCCAAGTTTACTTGAGATTAAAGATATAGAGAATGTTAAGCTAATTTTAAAAGATGCAATTCTTATAAAAAAAAGGAAACTTATTTTCAGTGTTAGGGGGCAATATATTTGCCAAAAGTTAATTTGTAGTGATGAGTGGGATTTACTACAGTTCTTTATTCGAGAGTGTACATCATTGAAAGGTGAAATAATACATTTTAAAGAGGATTTTGAGGAGCGTTTAAAAGAGTGCTGTTCAAAAGAAGAATTTGCAAAGAAGAAAGATAAATTATTTCAACTGTTAGATGATTTTATTAATGAGTACAATAAAAGAAAAAGTGTAGCAAAGGGTTTTAGTAGTCCAGCTAGAGACTTATTAGTACAGAATTGGAACAGCTTTAGAATAAGTTCGCTTTCGGAGACTTTGGCGCCAGCTTCCGTATTTGAAACCCGGCCGCCATGTTTACCAACAATTTCAGGGCCTGTCGGCGATGAAATACCGCCAACTTGGCGACCGTTCAAAAAGCGGACCTATTCTAAAGCTGTACCACAGAAGGAACAGCTTTAGAATAAGTCCGCTTTCGGAGACTTTGGCGCCGGCTTCCGTATTTGAAACCCGGCCGCCATGTTTACCAACGATTTCAGGGTCTGTCGTTGAGTGTTGCTCTGTACTCACTCATGGTTAGGAAGTAGTTCACATTCAGAATTCATTTATAATTAACACAGCATTAACATTGCTGTGTTAAGTCTTAATTATTTTGCTGTCATCTGTTAGAGTCAGAGGCATTATTTGGAGGACTTAATTCCCCCCCCCCCGATTTCTAGGGTAATTTGGTCTGGGCATTTATTCACACTCCTGGATGAAACTATGGCATTAATATCATTGATAAGGTTCAGTGCCTGTTCTAAATAACAACAAATCGAAACAAGGAACTAAATAATACTAAACAGAACTGAATAAGGAACAGATTTGTTGCACCATATTATTAAAATTTCAAAACAAAATTGTAGTGTATTTTGTTTCATTAATGTTATATCGTATCTCCAAGATTCCCAGCTAAATATAGTTTGTTTACTAAAATTTCACAATTTGTCCTGTTAAAATTGTATGAAGGAAAATGCCACATGTAACTCCTAAATTTGTATTTTCTTGAAAAGATTTTATATATTTAAGTAATATTTTTATATTTAGGGTCAGAGATTTAGGGTTTTACCAAATCTTCATTTTCTTAAAAAGTTCAAGTTTATATTAACTAGAGAACCAGGAGTCTAGTTATTTGTTTATTTAAGTGTTCTGTTCTACTTGTAATTGTTTTTCTCTTATCTACCTCCTTTTATACAACTTTAAGTTGTGGGTCAAAAAGTACGCATTTATAAGATTAAAAATTAATAGATTAGAGCAGGGGTTCCCAATAAAATTTTGCCGAGGACCCCTTTTACAATTAATTTACTGACGAGGACCCCTTTAACTCAAAGGCTTAAATTTTCAATCGATTTCAAAACCGAAACTATCGTAATTTAGTCAATAAAAAATTGCAAAAAACCATCTTTGGTGGTAAACAGAGGCTGCGCTACCTACATTAATCTATTTGTACTACAGTGACAATTAACTAACGAATGAACTGCTGAGTAGGATAATGGTTACTTTAAATTAAGGAAAATTAAAAAAATACTTAATTTCCTGGTGACATTTCGTGAACCCCTGGGACACAGGCCGCGGACCACCTATTGAGAACCCCTGGATTAGAGAATTGAATAGGCTATTCAAAAATTAAACACCCATGAGCTGTTAATGTTATAATACTATCATGTTGGCAGGGCTCCCAGCAGGTCCCTTTTTTCCCTAAAAGTCCCTTTTTTCAACCCAAGTCCCTAAAAGTCCTTTTTTCACACTTTTTTTGGTCCCTTTTTCCCCTTTTTTTTATCAATTTTGGTTTTTACTTTGAAAATTTCGAAAAAAAAAATAATTTATGTTTTTAAATATTAAAAATTCCGTTTTGTAAAAAAATAAATCTTCCATCTCCTCTAAAGGCAATACATTGCCAAATCTGGTTCGGTTAGATCATAGGCGCGGACTCCATAGGGTTTGAGGGGGCTTGAGCCCCCCCAATGTTGGAAGAGGGGGGCTAAGCCCTCCCAATATATTTGTAAAAATGTACCTATATTTTCTTTTATGAACTAATAGTCTTCTCAAAGGGTCTCAAAATGACTTAAAACACTACTTTCAAGAATGAAAATTTCAAAAAAAAATTGGGGAGGACCCCTAAGTCCCCCTCAAATTTTAAAATCTATTATGTACCGTTTTTCCCAGAAACTTCCGTGATTTTTGAGGAGTGATCCTTCTTTTGTGTAACATAAGAAAAAAGTCCAACCAAGCAGTGGCAAGTAGACAGAGGGGGTGCAACAGGTCTTTTGCACCCCCAAGCCCTAAACTTTTTCTTTGTGAAATTAAACATTTCAGAATTTCTTTTATTCCCGAAGTTCGGATTAGATACACCAAAACTAGTTAAAAACCAGTTTTTAAAGTTTAAATTTTCAAAAAATTTTATGGGGCAGGACCCCCAGACCCCCTTGGTACTTGTAACTCTTTTATTACAACTCTATTTTATATTTAGTTTGTCAAAACGCAAAAATTCTACCATAAAACCTGTATCCGAAATTCAGATGAGGCGTACCAAAACGAGATGAAAAAATGGGGATTTTTTACTCAAATTTCCAAAAATTTTATGGGGAGGGACCCCCAGACCCCCCTTTTAATAGTTGGAGCAGGATAATTCACTAACTTTTCCCTATTAAGATCACAAAGAAGATTTAATTGGATTATGAAAATTCTTACCCCCCCCCAAAAAAAAAACAAATCCTGTCCTCCCCAGCTTATGTTTATGATTTTAAGTAAATAAAATGTTCTTTTAGACACATTTCATTTATGATAGTCTAAGAGCCAGTAAACAGCTGACGACACATATTTTAGGAAAGCCTTAAATTTTCTCAGTGAGTCAGGTGTACCTACCGTACATGAGATGGGGGTTAGTTTAGCCCAGTCGCGGTAGGTTCAGCTTTGCGCAGGTGTGTCACGTGTGTTAATTTGGTGAACAAAAAAAGTATTTTAGGACGTCTGCCGTTTTGACATGTCAAAATATATTATTATATGTACTCAAAAACAATATGGCAGACGATTCCCATGGTTATTAGTTTCTCAAAAGTCGAAATAGTGGTAAAACAGTCATCACATATGGCATTTAAAGCACCATTTACACTATTGTTGGAAAGACTAGTGCAAGGAAAGTCTCTCTTCAAACTCCACTGCACTAGTCTTTCCAACACTGGTGTAAATTGTGCTTTAAATGCCGTATGTGATGACTGTTTTACCACTATTTCGACTTTTGAGGAACTAATAACCATGGGAATCGTCTGCCATATTGTTTTTGAGTACATATAATATATTTTGACACGTCAAAACGGCAGACGTCCTAAAATACTTTTTATTTTAGCAAATTCACACGTGACACACCTGCGCAAAGCTGAACCTACCGCGACTGGGCTTAACTAACCCCCATCTCATGTACGGTAGGTACACCTGACTCACTGAGAATGAGAAAATTGAAGGCTTTCCTAAAATATGTGTGGTCAGCTGTTTACTGGCTCTTAGACTATGAGTGTTGATGAAATACATTGTTCTAGTTTGCTGTAAACAAAGGTTTTCTTTGTTTCATGATTAAAATGTATCATTAATTTATTTTAATATTTAGTTATTCATTCAGTACGAAAAAAAATTAGTGTAATTCAAAACCTTAATTTTTTTTCTTTAATTTCGATATCATCATGCACCCCCCAAAAATAATTTCTGGCTACGCCACTACTATTTGAGATTAATGTTTTAACTTAAACTTCAAATAACTGAAATGAGAAAAATTCTCTAACTTGATTAGATAGTATTTTACTCCATTGAAGTAAACTAGTAACAGTAAGTAAAAGGAATTTTAACTTGCTTCCAGATTGATTTTATTGGTTTTGATAACTTTACACTTGGATTTCCATGAATTGTAATTTGTCCTTTTAATAGACTTTAAAAATTTTTGGTCCCTTTTTTCCCTAAAGACAAACCAAAAGTCTGCTGGGAGCCCTGTGTTGGTGTTTAAAATGTGTCTTTAAAAAAGAAACTACATGAAAACTTGTAGAATCTCTCTTTATTTTTATCTTTTACCTAAATCGATTGTTTTTTTAATTGCCTTGAAATTAAATATGTATGTAATTGTGAGTTTTAGCATTTTTGAACAGAAAGAAATATTATCCTGCTTTTCAGGAGGAGTATATTTAGTACAATATATGTTTTCTAATTTGAATTGACTTGAAAATACTATACGGTTGAGTGGGGTTAAATGGAACCCCTTTTTAGAACACTACATTTCTGAAGCTTAATAGAAATTTTTTGAAATGGTTGAATTTGAACTAATTGATTAATTTCATTGAAGACCATATTAATTAAAAAAAATTTATCACATTAGTTTCTAAAGTAATACTTTAATAATAAGGCAGATTAGCCCCTTGAATTTGGTAAAAAATTAATGTCCAATTCACTGTATTTGTTTTATTTGAGTTGTAATTTAGTTTGTCTTATTCTTTGTGCTGTAAAAAAACTAAGCCAAAATAAAGTCTGTCTTTGATTTAAAGGTGTTTTTACATTTTTTTTAATTCGTTGAATGTGTTGGGACCCCATTGATATTCATTTAAGGACTAAGTGAAGAGTATTACTTTGTCTTAGTCTTTCTATTTTTTACTTTTGTTGTGAAATAAATAAGCAAAATTATAATTTATTTGTCAATAGACAATATGCCACGAAACATACTAAAACTTGCCCAATTTACTAATTCGATCATGAAAAACCCGAAAATCAACTTTAAAAAGTTTTAATTTAAGCGCAAAAAGTGTTTAAAAAAAGCGATTTAGTCACCCGACTCAAAACGGGGCATAACTTTGTGTGATGTCATACTGCAGGAGATTTGTTTCAGGCAATACTGTTTTGAATCCATGGAGCATAAAAACTTTTTTGACTTCTCCCGTTATGCATCTCTTTCAGACGGGATAACACTGTTCTTGAAACTCAAAAATATTTTTTTTAGAATTAAAAAATTATCCCTTTTGTACAGATTTCTTGTATTTTCATTCAGTTTCTTAGCATTAGGACTAACTTTGAAATTTTGTAAATAAATAATGAATGTCATGTAGGTTTTTTTCTCACAATATTTAGTTTAATTATAGTCAGTATAAAATATTAAAAAAATCATTGGTAAAATAAAAATGTAAAAATATTTAAAAACCAAAAAATTTTTGAACTGTTGCAACAGTAAATAATTTATTTGACTTCAACATTAAATACATGATCTTAAAGAGGACTTCAAAATATACATCATATAAAATTTTACAGCGATTTGTTACAGATTTAGGGTTTTTTAACCCTTTCAATACGGCAAGGGAATCAGAAAAGTGAAATTTTTGCACTTGTTTGAGCTCGCGGGGGCAACTGCGATGAGATATCCATTAGATCATGATGTGTTTGGAGGCACAAAGGAGCATTTTATTCTGTTCCTTGAAGTTTTTCAGCAACTGGGACATAATGTTGCCTCAGTCGTAATTTCAAAATTTTTCCACCGTGGGACAGCATATGCCCCAGCCGGTGCGAAAGGGTTAAAGGCAAATAAGAAAACGGTATTTTGAGTAAAAAACACAAGTCCAAAAAAGCACAATAATTGGTATTTAATAATAAGTTTGAAATTTTTTGAATTTTTATTATCGTAATAGAGTAATATGGTAAGCTTTTTCCAGAAATTCGAGTTGCCATGTTCATTCTGGCCTCATCCAGGAATTTTTGAACACAAAAGTGATTAACTTGTCTTCATAGATTTGGTTTGATTATTGTTTTATGGCGCATGAATCTTGTCTTCATAGGAATCCATTACGTTTTTCGGGCTATGAGAAAAAGGAGGAATGGGTAAAAATATAAGTAGACCCCAAGTGTTTTACATCATCGTGTCACATCATTTAGTAGATTAAGAATATGTAAAGCACGAGGGGAGTGGCTCCTTATTTCGGGAGTTTTTCCGGTTTTATTGGGAAAACTTTAATTGGGCATCACGTCCTTAATTTTAGTGGTAGAGTTCTGAAATTTTAGTATGTGTACCTCCTTAATATTTCCTATTGAATGATGTATGACACTAAGGGATTGGACCCATATTAAGAGATTTTAGAACCACGTGCTCGTTTTTATTTTCACATTTTAATGCTCCTAACTCCCTTTCTCCAGAAAAAACGGGGTCTCTAACAAGATTCAGAGTTCTTCAAGAATATTTTTATTACTAAGCTCTCTGGTTATTATTTCGGGAGAAATCCATGAAAACTTGTCTTGGACCAACCAAAAAATTAATTTCTTAATTGCAAAAATTTTATATATATATATACCACCTCTTAGTTAAATCTTATTCAAAACCGCTTTTTTATGCTTTCAGAAAATATAAACCACTAAGCTAGGTTTTCAATGTATCCGGAGCTATTCAGCATCAAAGTCAGTACATGTAGGCTTAACGTGCCACGAGGCATCCGTTCGATCACAAGGTACCTATCTACCATTCAAAATATGCAATGAATGCTTGCTATACTTCTTCCTTCTTGTAGTAATACAGAGAAAGGTACAGGATATTGTATTTTCAAAAGGATATGGTAATGAATTCACACACTTTTTTCTCATTCAAAAGAAAGTAAGTAGAAGTAGAACTTTCCTATGCCTGCGCATGTGCAGAAGTCAGGAAAATACTATCCATAGTAAAATCTCAGCAACATCCTAACATAGCCGACATAACATCCGACATAAAAAAGCATGCTATGCCATAAAAACTAGCATATTTCTTTGCTAGTTCCAGCATAAAATTTTGACCTGGGTACAGAGGCGAGGACAGAGAAGTGGAATATTTACTTCAAGTTAAAAAGGATCACGTGGAGAATCAAATGATCAGGTGTGGTTCTTATTTCTTTAAATACACTGCTCAAAATAATTAAAGGATACTGGTGGTTTTGGTACATATTGGCAAGCAAATAAAAAATTTGCAGTGATTCAAGCATTTTTCATAAACTTAGGGCCATTTCAAAGCTAAATCCATGCAGTTATCAAACTAAATATTTTATTTTCACTTTTTTGATCAAAGTTGGAAAATGCACATTTTGTGTAGTTAAGCAAAATGTGAAAAATCTATCAATGAAAACCCATTTCGCTTGGGGTATGCCTTCTCCTGACTTAAAACAACGTTGTGGGTCTGTTTCCCATCAGGTTTGTTTGTTTATTTTTGAGGGGCTAGAGTATTTTCTCCATTTTCCCCTTTTAGAGCATTTTTTCAGCACCTGAACTCGGTGCCGTGCTAAGGCGGGGCCAAGGGTGCGGCCGCCCCGGGCGCCAAATTCATGTTTGAGAACTATGTTACTATTAAAAATGTAGTGCAGGGAGCTTACAATGTATCTCACCGTAATCTCTTTGGGCCTGTGTATGGATGGATTGATTCAGTTAAATTTGGATTCAGGCTTTGAAATTCTCCTTATTTGCTTGTCAAAGTAAAACTTTTTTAGAGCAGCAGTTCCCAAACTGAGACTTAATTTATTGTAACTAAACTAAATTCATTGGTGCAATAATCCAAGCCTACGATGACCTCAATTGTCTTCCAGTTGGGGATTTATTCTTAGTTTTCTCCATGGGTTGAAGCAATATTATTAGTGAACCCTTGATCTCCAAATTTGGGGTAAAAAACATGGACAGACCCCTAAATATAGTTTTTATTGCTATAATAAAACATTATCAAAGAAAAATGACTTATTTAAAGAAATAATATCCAACATTAAAACATCCTTACCAGGATGGACTTTATGTATGTTTTTCACCGTTGCCTATCTACGGCTTTTAGTGTTGATTGGTCGTGCCACAGGAGAAAAGTGCTTTGCAAGTTTTGGCAATGTTGTGTTAATCATGATGCAACTGGAGTGCATGAACTATAACTATGAACAAGTGTACCTAAATTAATTTGAATCAATTATTTGTAAATGCTGTTTATTTATTAAAAAATTTTGATATTTTTGGATTTAATAAATTGTTTTTATGTGAAAATATTTTTTCAAAGCATAATTAGCAGCTATGAAAATTGATGTGTGAAGAAATCAAAATTGAAATTCTCACTTCAAGATAGATTTTTAGAGAAACCATATAGTAAAAAATAACAGAAAAGTTGCAATAAAAGATTGGGTAAAAATATGGTTTCCATGCACCTTGAAAGCCATAAATTGGATTAATTTTTTAATTTTGTTATGGAAATAGTCATGGATTTTAAATTCCTAACTCGGAAAGACAAATAAAATTTTACTTGGATGACTCACAATAGCCTCCTCCACAATCTCTAAACTTACTCGTCCGTATCGACTCGATGGTTACTGAAACTAGTAAAAATTGTCTTTTTTTCATCCCAAATTTTTTTTACTTAATTGAAAACATGCAATCAAGTACTGATCTTGCTAAAAATTACTAATTTAGGTGTTTATAAGTAATGGATTTTAAAAATTTCATTTTGACAGATACCCTGTAAGAAGTACTATTATGGATGAAAATAAAAAAATGTAAGGGGGCTAAATATCAGGAAGGAAGATAATACTTTGTAGGAAATTAATCTCATTGTGAATCAAATCTATAAAAATTCAGGGGGCTTAAGATTTTGGTGGGGGATAATGTTTTATGCATTAGATTAATGAGTATGGGGTAAAGCTCATTAGACCCTTAAATTGCTAATTGTATTAAAACACAAGGGCTTAAGCTTTTAAACTTCTTATACAATGAATTTAGACAAAAAATGCAGAGGGCTAGAGATCTTGAAAAGGACTAATGCTTTGTAGAGGTTAAATCCTTTGAATTTTGGAAAAAATATTTTGAAATCTTAATTTTTTAAAAAATTAAATCTGGTATAAACTTAGGTCCTATAAGTACCTCCATAAATCCTTCAAGGGGCATGATCCATAAGGCAGATGGAAAATAGCATCTGATAAAACACAACATGCTTGCCCTGTTTGATATTTGCCAGAGGAACCAATTTTCTGTCTCTGCAGCAAGAATAAATATTGCCAACTCTCCTTTTAAACAATCTCGATATTCTTGTTTTAACACTCATTAAAGTTTCATTATTTAAAATCATCGAAATAAAACTTTAACCATATTGTTAAACTTTTCAACAAGTGTTTATTAAATTTACAAAATTACTTTTTTTTAGAAAATTACAGCATACAAAAGTTCTAGCAAATTTTCAATGACATTTTAAATTTACAAAATTACAATAGTTACTTGAAGTAATTAGTTAACTTCAATCGAGGCACTATATTCATAGACTCCAACTCTTGAAAAAGTAACTTGCAAGCATAAGGCATCCTAATAGATGCTATATGACTAGAAGATTGACAGAAATGACACCTAGAGGTAAAAGAAAAATGGCTTAGGTAACTGTCATTCAATAAGCATTTTAACATGAAGAAAAATCTTTAAAAAATAGTTTATTTTACAAATTAGTTAGAAAAACATTTTATATTGTGTTCACCGATTATAGAATTAAGAGAGTTAACTATACCCAGTGCTTGATATCAATGTTAAAAAAACTATCTGCAGTAGGTGTTGCCAACTATTCTCCAAATTACTCCTCATAATGGGTCAACTCAATGTTTAATCTTTTTTAGAAAACATACTTAGAAGTAAACTATAAATAAAATTTTTAACTGAATTTCATATCACTATTTCATGATACCAGAAAAAACCCTTTGATTTAATGTGACAAGCACATAATAATGACACAAATTTTTCCTAACCTATCTTTACTTTTTACACAGTTGTTATTTTTTAAACTTATTGCTTTATTCATTCTTTTTACTATCTATTTTAAATCCAACATCACCATTTGTAAAACTTAAAAACAACATAAATTCAAAATTTTGTGACAACACTGCAACCCACTAAAAGTTGATACTGACCCACATTTTTGGAACCTCTGGTCAAGCTTGATAAAAAGGTTAAACATGCCCATATATCTTACTAGTGTTTTAAATATTAAAAAGTGGTACTTGGTTATACCATCGACCGTTCAGCATCTGTTTCATTCAGTGGTTCAGCTATAGAACACTTGATGGGATTTCGGATTCAGCGGCACAGTCGACAGCATAATACGTAAGAACCAAAAAGACTATCATTGTAAAATTTTCAGAGAAATGTTGAATTACACTATAAAAGCTTTAGAACTTTGAATTTAACGGAACTAACTAAAGTTAATATGTACAGATTGGTACTTTACTGTCTGACAGTTTCTCCAAACACAACTTTGCACAACAATTTCATTACATTATCTTAAAAGGAACAAAGATAAAAACTTACCAATTTGAATATCCCAATAAACCGCACTGGCTACAAATGTCAACATCAAAACCATCGCTAGAAATCATAAGTCTCTCCAACAGAAGCATACTGGTACCATGGCCAATCAGGCAGTCCCTCTCCATCTCGCCCAATCGCAGTCCACCATCTCTGGCTCGGCCTTCAGTAGGCTGGCGCGTGAGAATAGTTCGAGGTCCACGGGCCCTAGCATGGATCTTATCCACGACCATGTGCTTTAGCTTCTGATAGTAAATGGGCCCAAAGAAGATGTACGACTGCAGAAGTTCTCCAGTCTGACCAGATGTCATTAAGTCTTTCCCGTGGTAGTTGAACCCACAGGCGATGAGATCGCGCGATATGTCCTCTACTTTGTCTCCGCCAAAAGCGGTCCCGTACTTCAGTTTGCCGGTGAGGACTCCCGCTTTTCCCGCCAAGAGTTCGATCATTTTCCCCACTGTCATACGGGAGGGGAATCCGTGAGGGTTCATGATGAGGTCGGGGATGATGCCTTGTTCGCTGAAAGGCATGTCGACTTGCTCTGCAATGAGGCCGACGACACCTTTCTGTCCGTGACGGCTGCTGAACTTGTCACCGACTTCTGGCCGCCTGGTCTGTCGCATGAGGAGTTTGATGAGAAAGGCTTCATTGCTGTTCGAAGAAATCATGACATTTTCTACATAGGATGGGAGGACGCTTTTCAACCTGAAAATGCCAAGTAAACTCATTATATTTATTCAAACAACTACTCTAGAACTGGTAAAACTGAAGAGAAAATTAAACTACACAAGTGTTATTCTTAATTCAACCATAATCTACATCAAAGTTTTCAACCATCAATTGAGCATTTTTTTTAGTTGCTATCAAGAAATCCTTACAGTGCATGGGTTAAGCTCCTAATGCTTTAGAAAAATACTTACATGACTGGAGTTTCTTTGTATTGTGTTTCATTCAACATTTCAGCCTCTGTAGGATTCACATTAGTTATGGATGGCATTGATTTGTTAATAAGAACTTGTCTATTTTCCACTTTCTCTCCTAAGGTAATAATTTTATTAAACACTTAGAAAACACAGGTTTTTTGCAACTAAATTGGTGAAACATTTGAGCTTATATTTAATGGACATTATTTTTATGTTAATCCTCTCAAACTCCCTAGCTATCTTTAAGTCAGCTTAACACAGAATGCAGGAAATGTTTAACCCATTAATGCCCAACTTTTTATTTTCTTAAACACATTTGCAGGGGTGGAAAATCCAAAAATGATTTTTGTATCAGCTTTAGGGCAGTTTTGTATCAAGCCAAAATGCATTTTTGTATCAGCTTTTAGTGGTTTTGTATCAACGCAAATTTCATTTCCGTATCAGTTTACAGTGAATCAGCATCAGGTTCGGTCAAACTAAAGCTTTAAGGCGTTTTTTTTTAAATTTTTGATGATAAGATGGAACTTTAATTTCCTTCTATTCATACCATATATTAAATAAACTTGATAAAAAAACTGAAAAAATATCTTCTATAGATTAGTATTAATTCGTTAAATGATATATTAATTTTAAAATTAGACATTTAATTTATAGATGTTTTACTCATTGAGAAAAATAATCCGTTTTCTTTTTCTCTAGAAAAGCTTCGACCAATTCTGAGACTGAGCAAGAGCTCAAAAGGAATACAAGATTTGTGAAATGACTATACAATACACTGGCTAGAATGGGAGTACTCCAGGTTTAATTTTTGGGGTGCATTTTTGCGAAATGAAATTATTTTAATGAAAACTGAAGTCAGATTATATTTGATCTTCAAATTATTCTAAAAAACCAAAATTTAGAAATGTTTAATTGATAATCAGGAGCCTTCAGTAAAAATTAACTGTAAAAGGCTAGTGCTTAAAAAGTATCAAATTATTCAGAAATTTAACTGAGAAAAATTAAAACTTCAATTTTAAGTAAAGAATCCTATTTGTGTATAAAGACTACCTTATAAAGAAATTTCATAATATATTTTCATAAATAAGCTGAAAATCTTATCAGGTTATATTTTTTGGAGGAAAACTTCCTATCACTCACAACCATACTATAACTATGAAATTATTAAATTTAAATTAAGACTTAAGCAGTAATTCAAGTTTTCCAATAAAGTTTCTTTCAATTGTTCTACTCAAAATAATTTTAATTTGAGCACCAATAAAATAAGACTTCATAAGCAAGTCTTTGACTTTAGAATATCTCTCCATGAAAAAGCTCAAGTCCGTTTTCCACAATACACCAAATGCGAGAAGCCGACGATTACGCCCCGTAAAATAGGCTTCTCCTCATCTTGAGGCTGCATGGTAGGAACAGCATGAACACGGCTTTCTTCCAATAAAAGTCGTTTTTCCGTAATACAGTAAACGAACGAGGAGAAGGGGCCTTTACAGGCCGAGTCGCGCGATCGCATCGCCGCCGTGCCGATCCGCGTGCGAGCTAGGATGCCGTTGATTTGACTAATTACCGGAGATGGTAACTCCACAACGTAAAGAAACGGTGGAAAACGTTACGTATCGTACAAAATAACATTTTTCCAGAATATTTTCGTAATTCCCTGAGTATTCCAGGTTTTCCAGGGCATTTTCGAATTCCCTGAGTATTCCAGGTTTTCCCGGTTTCCAGGGTTAGCGGACACCCTGAAAAACGGAACTGTCGCGAAAAGTAGCTATTTTCCCGATTTCCGGAAGACTAGACGGAACACCGGACTTGTTGGCTTCCAACCACGGTAAAGTTGTTTTTTCTACATCGTAATAATGACGCAAGAAGAAGCCAACTTGAATCAGCACCCGCGGCCGTCCAACAAAGTCGCGGGAAGAACGGAACACTCCGAAAAAAAATTCCGAAAAATTGCTATTTTTCCGACTTCCGGAACACCGGACTTGTGGACTTCTAACCACGGTAAAGTTGTTTTTTCTACATCGCAATAATGACGCAAGAAGAAGCCAACTTGAATCAGCACCCGCGGCCGTCCAACAAAGTCGCGGGAAGAACGGAACACTCCGAAAAAAAAATTCCGAAATATTGCTATTTTTCGGGCTTCCGGAACACCGGACTTGTGGGCTTCTAACCACGGTAAATTTTTTTTTCTTCATCGCAATAATGACGCATAAAGAAGCCAACTTGAATCAACAGCAACAACCGCGGGCCGTCCAAGAAAGTCGGGGGAAGAACGGGACATTCCGCAAGAAAAAAACCCCCGAAACTTTCGCAAAATATCGCGATTTCCGACTTTTCAACGCACTAAACGCTGCGGATTGAAACCTATTTTATAGGAGAAATAAATTTACAGAAGAAATATTCAAGATGAAAATTTAAAAGTTTTTAAGGAGTACAACCCAAATTCAAGGAGTTTCCAGTGCTTGAAAATGAAATTAATTTTCAAGGAGCGTACGAACCATGTGCTTATCACCGAAAAACACGGCCAAAAATCAAATCAACGCATAACGTACTCCGTTACAATCGTTCTATTTCAATTTCCACCGCGCCGGACGCCGGACGATCGGGCTCTACGATGGGTTCTACGACGATCGGGCTGACGTTTTCCTCCTCATTTGCTGAAGCGTTCCACCACGTAGCAACGCGAGCTGTGGAAGTAGGATTCGACCGGTCTCAAAATCGTCGCAAAACGTAGTTGCATCCGGCCCCCCGTTTCATAGCGATCTTAGCGGGAAGAGAATCGATCAGAGTGTCTGAGGATTGGTTCTTTTCTTATCAGTTGGATTTTCAGGGTTACAAATTCAGATTGAACGGATTATCGCGTTTATGGCGCAGTTTGGCGCAAAAATCGGAATTTTGCCATTTTTGGAGCAGATTGGCGCAGGTAACCAATTTCGGCGCAGTTGGCGCAGATTTTCCACCCCTGCATTTGGTACAATCATAGGCCCCAAAACAACTGGAAAAATAGCGAAACAATTCCAAGGCTAAGCATATTTGCATAAAACCATCAACACCTCAGTAGATATAGGTTATATATAATCTACAAAAATATTAAGACAATAAATTATCCTGGAAAAAATTGTTTAAATTTAAATTATACTATAACTACAATATCTACCTGTAAAATAATAAAGAGCAAAAATAATAACATACCAAAGAGAGTACATTTTTATAACTAGATTTATGCTCAAAATTAGGTGGCAATGTAACAATTTAAAAAGCATTTACATACCTGGGGCAGCTATACCGTCAGAATCAAGAGGTATGTGTTTCCATATAGGCTTTTTGGTTTCTGCATCCACTTTAGGGCCTAAAACTCGATCATAGGAGTGGTTGGCATATCTTTTTACAGTGCATTTACTTGTCCTATACACCAAGCAACGCCCGAATCCTATAAAGAGTTCAATATTTTACTTTATCTACACATAAAAACACATTAGTACCACATAAAAACTTGGTTCAAAATATTTAATTATAGGGTAGGATCTTACCTCTATCCAAAGATCCTTTGTTTAGAACTATGGCATCTTCTATATCATAACCACTGAAGCTCATAACAGCAACTGTTGCATTTTGACCAGCAGGTAAGCAATCGAAATTTATTAAATCGAGGGTCTAAAAAAGAGATATTTAGTTAATAAATTTAAATAAGTCTAAAACTAAAATTATTCTGAGCTGTTAATTAAAAAAACATATTTACTACGTATATTTACTATTTAAACATATTACTACTTATTATTTTATATTATTTAATTTATATACTACGCCCAAGACAACCATTGAATCCAATGGGGTATTTGGGGCGGCTAGGTCGGAAAGGGTTAATGAATTTTTATGTCATGAATATATACACTCTTACCTTTGTTTTTACTATGGGTTGTTGAGGATAAACAAGATTATACATTAAGGTGTCCATACGGTTCTTCTGATTATAGCCAATGACACCTAAAATTAAGCAATTTTATTTCCGATTCAAAATTTGTCAACACACTAACTTTTTGAAATAGAAATTTTGATTCAGAAAGTTAGTAATACTAACTACCCAATTTAAATAAATTTATGCTCTAGTTCTTTATTGATTGAGTCAAACTATTGAACTATGCTATAAAAAACCGCATAGATCATGTAGGTTTTCTGACTATTTTAAGTTGACGATAATTGTAATAGCATAACACTATTTCGCTAACAAATAAATGAATGAAAATTTTTTTTATTTTTAGATAAAAATACTGCTAACATGAATGTCAGACCAGATTTTAAAAACTTATCTGTGAATTTTTTATTCTCCTGATCAGGGTTCAAATAAATTACAAAAACTATCCCTTTAAATGTGGGATCTGCAAACTGGAGATGGTCCAATAGGAAAAAACTAAACAGGAACTTTTCTTACCCATTGCTTGCTTTCCCATAGCACACTGATAAGTATTTCTAGGAGATTGGTTATGATGAGGATATGGTACAAGTCCAGCACAAACTCCTAATATTGTGTATGGCTCTATCTCTAAATGTGTAGTTTTCCTATAAAAATCATTTATTGTCTAAGCTTTATCAGTAACTTCAGACATCTCTATATTCTTATTCAAATTATAAGTATGAACATTTTAAAATTATCTTTTGCTTTAGAAACACCGATGTTTTCCTTCCATTGTTATTCATGTTGAAGGCTTTCCATAAATGTCTACCAACTAAACCAAAGTACAATAACTCAACTGAATAACTCACTTTTTCAAGCTACCCAGGGTACACCAAACAAAGTTTACCATAAAAAATGAACTAGTAAATCTCTCTCAAATACTGTCACTTATAGACAGTCTTGTTTGGAGGGAGCATTAAAACTATATGTGTTAAGGAAGAGGGAAGCATACATGTGATTACTCTGACAGTAAATTGGCAGAAAATATTTAGCATCCCTGGATGATAATTTGCTGTATGAAAAAAATAACCCCCCTCAAAACTTACAAAAACATCAAAAGGGGTAAATTCAACAGGTTTCATTTAGAAATGACCTAAACATAATAAAATTTGGGGGGAAACAAGTACTATAAGAAGTTTAATTTTTTTTAAATGTCCAATTTGTTTTTTTACAAAAAAATGCAGTTTTTAAATTAGTAGTAAATTGTAGTACTAATTTCTACATACATGTGAAGAAATTTTAAAGCGCAATATTAATTTTGCAGAGCGAATTGTCGGATATTAAGAGAGACAAGACTGTCGACAGAGTGAGAGTGCTAAGAGAGACAAGACTGTTGGATAGGGATTGTTTCCCGGGATCCCGTAGAATTTTAAGGCCGGGACACGTCCCAGGATCCCCTCAAAATTTTAAATTTCTTTAACGCTGCTACAAACGCTTGAAAATCGGCCCTGATAGCATGAACAAATATTTCCTTTCTTTGAAAGTAACTTATAAATTAGAGGAAGTGAGGTGGTTTAAGTCAATCATCTGCTGAATTAAATTATCTCACACTCCTAGAACTTTACAACTAAAAAGCAATAATCAAGGAACTTGCTGATTTGTATAATACATACAATGCTCACATGTTTTCACAAATGGTGAAACTTGGTTACTCATCAATGATTTTTATTCTTTAGTATGTTAGTGATAAGAGATACGAATCGTAATAACTCCCGGCACGAGGCCATTTTCAGAAACAAAGCATTGGTCTTAATTCTAATCAAACAGATATGTTAGAAACTAATAAACTTTATTTATGTGACTAATAAATATTTAGGAGGATAGTTTGAACCTTATTTCCGAATGAATACAGTACTCGTGATCTCAATAGTAAGTTGTCCGCTTTTAAGAGATTATACTCTTTGAAGATCGGGCTGGAGAATATTCGGATTTTGTATTATGGGGCAGAAAAAGCTATTACACTTGCATTGGAGCACTTCATAAAGAAGTAAAATGCAAAAAGTGTTCTTTGTTAATTAAGTGTTAAGGAGGCTTACACACGAGTGGTTTGCTCCGACATTTAAAAAACATACATTCTATTGAGAAGCCGATCCTAACAATACATATCTATAAGGGAATTCAAAAGCATTTTTAGGGTAAGTACACTTTTAACTTTAGTATTTTTAAAACAAATTTAAAATACTAAGTTCGTGTCATTTCATAAGGTTTTATGTGATATATGCGAGTATTATTATAATGAGTGGACATAAAATTGCCAAAAAAATATTTAAAATCATTTAAGAAATTTTAAAGTCTAGATCTGAAATATTGAAGCATTAAATAACAATAAATTCTCCCCATAATTTTTTGTAATTTAATCTTTAAGCAAGCTTTGATTTTACAGACTTAAAATATATTTTTTTCTTGAAATTCTGGCATTAATTAATCTGGCATCCTGGGATGATGTCGAATTTTATCCCGAAATCCCGGGATGACCAAAATGCCCAAAAACGAGAATCCCTACTGTTGGACAAGAGAATTTGCGGTTTTCCGCCAATTGGCAGAAAAATCACATGTATGGGGAAGGTACACTTCCAGGGCAGTAAAATCTTCTGAAGTAGCCTTTCAATAGAAATAATTTAGAGTTGCAACAATGTAAACATGCAACAACCATACCAAATCTTTCAAAAATATCCAGTGGTGGGCCTTTCAATTATGGAATGAATGCTTTGAAAGTGAATTTTAAAGGGTGGAACAAATTTATTGAACGGGGTTAGTTTGTTCCCAGCTTTATAACTGCTGGAAAAACTTTTTGTGAAAAAGAAAAACGGGTTACAGGTAAGGGTTTGGGGAATTCACTGGTCATTGTATATGGGTATTTTAAGACAATAGGGGAGAGTAGAGACAGTAGGGGAAAGTCAGTGCCTTCAAAAAGTAGCCATTGTTTAGGGGAGGTTACTCAGTGATGTTTTACTGTATTTCTCACTGGCCTATCATAAGTAAACAGAGTAAAGCCTGGAAATTATCTCTCATTCTAGAAATGAATTCGTTGAGTTATATATGTCAAAGTCTACTAGTACTCTAAAGTCTCCTAGTTCTCCATGTATTTATTGTTGTTGTTATTGTCGTGTCCTTGGAGATCAGATGGATTGGTGTTTTTGAATGAGTTCTGTTATGGCGACTGCTGATTCTGAATATGTCCTCTTCGGTGGGATAGTTTAGGCTGTGCATTGCTGCAGCAACAATTGGGCAATCAAAGATATATTTAGGTGTGAGTTCAACGTCCGGACAATTACTGCATTTTTGGTAGTTTTTAGTTCCATCAGGAGAGATTTTCATGTTCTTGTGATGTTTCATCCTCAGCCTTGTGATTGCAGTTTTTCTGTCAATATCTATCCATGTATTTGTTACTGGCAATGTATGAAATGCCAGCATTCTATAAATGCCTAGGCATTGTATGCATTACCAGTCATTTTTAGTTTAGGCATTCTATAAAATGGCAGTGTTTCATACATTGCCAGTAACAAATACATGGAGTCCTAGGAGACTTTTGAGTTCTGATACAATAGCACAATTAATTTTCCAATAAACTTACTCCTTTATATCTTTCTCATAAACTGCAATGAGACCTTCATTCTCTTCGTTTACATCTAAAAACTCAATAAGACCATCTCTTAAAAAATCGGAGAAAGAACGAATTCCAATACTGAGTTCCTCCAAGTGCTTGTTGGTTACTTTTGGTGTGCTATTTTCAACTATGATGTAAGGCCTAAAATAATTTTTTTTTGTTAAAAACACAAAAATACAATTTGACTAGGTTTTATCTTGATAACAAATAATATCCAAGATTAATAATGTATACTATTTGTTTCCCTTAGTTCATGATGCTATAATGTGATTGAAGTAAGGAAATTTCAATAATAGCTTTTTCTAATTAATTTTTAAGCTTATTTTTTATTCATCGACTTGATTGCACATCTTAGTATTACAGTATATTCCACTTATACATTTAAATTTTACAAATAAGCGTACCTGCAAAGTCTTCCTTCGTCTGTAGCTATGTAAATGCAACGCTGCCCATGGTTTACATAAATGGAAATAAATTCATGCAAGAAGCCATTTCTCCTTAATTTCCGAAAAGAAGAAACAAATGTTTCATACTTTTTCCTTATGCCAAGCAAAGTTCCTTAAATAATACAATTGGTGATTTAGAAACATAGAAGTACTGTTAAAATTGCTAAATTGGTTTAGAGAAGTCACTCATAAATATGTACTAAGCTAACAAACAAGCTGTAGTTGAATAGATAACAATAACAGACCCTTATGCATTATGCTGTCAGCTATTTGGGCAATACCAAACTTATAAAAAACAAACATGCAAATTAGTGGTAGAGTTTTTTAGGATTTTTTTTGCCAGTCTTGTTATTGGAGAAATGGTCCATACGTACCAAATAACAATAAATTGGCACACAAATATGAAAATTGACAAACCGGTTGTGTAGTCAATAACACAAAAGAGGTTTATATTATTTTCAAATCATAAACAATGCAGAAAATTTAGTATAACTATTATTTCATTACCTTTTTACATAAACTTTGGTCATATTAACTTTCATTACCTTTTTACATAAACTTACTCAAATTCTGCCACTAGAATATTTTGTGTACCTATTTTATACAGCTTCCAAAAACCCCTGTTTAGCATACCACCACCTGGATGGTTTCACATTTATGTAGTTAATAGAAACAAATCAAACAAAAATGGAAAGAAATTTTTAGAAATGTAAAGTTTTGGGAAATTTCAAGAGTAGTAAAGCCTCTAACTTAGAACTTACCATTAACAAACACAATATAAGTATCTGGTTCAGACAACTCAAGCCCACAAATCAAAGTAATGTTACGTACACCTAAATTGTAGGCTAAGTTGGCAACTGGTTCTTCTTCCAAATCAGTAGTAATGTGAGTCATAAGGGCTAAGTTCTTGACTAAACCACATCCCTGTTATAAAGGAAGAAATAATCTATATAAGAATAAATTTCATACTATTATCAAGTAAAATGGAGAATTAATCTGAACTGAGAAAGTTTCTAAGGTCTCAAGTTATTAATACTGATGTTCTATAAATAAATTTCTTTGCTATTCAATTTGTATCAATTACTTCAGATATAAAACTCTGAACCTTGCTGAACCTCTGTTGGCAATATCATCAATGAAATTTGGCACTTGAGCCAAAACATGGTTCATAGGTTTACTCAGCCTTTCATCTTTCCGGGGTCGATAAAAAGAGGACCAAGCTCGCTTGGGAAATCAACTGGGGGTCCAGCGTTGAGCTAGCCACACAGCCTGGACACAAGCTAAGTAATTTGCACCCCAGGCCTGAAAGCCTAATGAAATGGAGATGGGCACAGCCTGATAGGCCACTAGGCCTGGGTAATCTAGGCCTTATAATCCCATTAGAAATGTTTTAAACTAACAAAAATTGAAAATAACTTATTTTTATAATGTTTTAATGGGTAAAAAATATCCAATAAAATTGGGGTTAAAAAACTTCATACTTTTACAACAATCAAGCAAATAGCCCTTGAGTACCATTTTAGAGCTAATTTTAATTATAAATTACTTACGTTGAAAAAAATGTCTCCTAACTGAAATTTTGTGTGAAAATCTAATGTTTATACTAGACAGCAACTTAAGTTGAACCTACTACGTCACTAACAAAGTAGTTACCATTGCAGTGTCTGAATTTCGAGTGAAACAAAGAACGTCAATCTTAAAATACGATTTTTTCGTTAAACCCATGTATAGTGTCTTTTATCACAATTCGCATATCGAAATTCCTCCTATCAACCCAACAGGCTTTGTGTTTACTCACTTTCTCCTTCTGCTTAGTGGCATATTGGGTTCAGGAAACGTTGATGTGAAGTATAGTGATGAGTACCATTGTAAATTAGTCAGAGTGGATAAAAGATTTTTTTATCAAATATTTTTTTCAAAAGAACTCAAAATTTTTGTGTATGTTTAATGTAAATAAAAAAAAGTTTCAAAAATCTGACTCAACTATTTACTTTCCAGTTAATTCCTTTTAGGTTAAAACAGATTTCATAAGAAAAACTTAAAATACTGAAGAGTTATTTAAGAAGTAAAGAGTGCTTACCTCTCCTTCAGGGGTATCAGAAGGACATAGCAAACCCCACTGGGAACCTTGCAATGCTCGAGGTCCAGAGACTTTTCGAGTTTTTTCAAACTGGCTGTTGACCCTAGTCATCATACCTAAAGCAGATATGTATGACAAACGACTCAAGACTTGAGTCACCCCAATTCTTTCCATTCTAAAACGCTTTACAGTCCAGTTTCCCTATGAAAATTAAATCACTCAGGTAAGAAAGGAACCAGTTTTTAAACACTGATTTTCATTAGAAATTTATAATTAAAACAAAATCCTTGAAATAAATTATTTGTTATTATAACTAGAGTTATCAATATTAGTTGTTTTGACTAGTTTTTCAGTCTGAGTTGTTTTATTTGTAGTCAAAGAAAAAGGATTTATTTATGAAACAAAATCATGGAATTTGGCAAAACTTTCATAGGAACTTTGCAATTCATTAAGAAAAGACTGTCTGAAAGGTTCCAATGACAGTCTAAAAAATGGGTTGTTATTCAATTTCTATGCAGAGGTAAGAGGCATTTGTTTATTGAATACAAGCCAACTGTGTATGAAAGGGGGGTTCAGTTCAGAATCTGGCATCAAAAACTTAAGTAATTAATTTTTTTTCTAACAGTTTGAAAAATCTTGTTTTCCCTTTCTGACACCAGGAGTAATGCCAAAAACAATACCCATAACTTCTAACTTAAATTATGAATTATGAGTAAACCATGAGCTGCCACTGTTTGAGACTGGGTCTTTAAACTTATTCAAATATTCTTTTCTGTAACTAGCTAAGACATTCATAATATAGATTCAGAATAAAAAGTTGCCTTTAGTAGTATAGTGATTCCTTTTTTTAGTATTATTTTAAAAAGTAATTCTAAAGTAAACTCACAGTTGAAATAGCATTGGCTAGAGAAGAAGTGATCAGATCAGGTTTTATATGAAGAAGAGCGTCGAAAGGACCAGCTTTCAGTTTGGGCAGTACTTTATCAATTGTATATTTCCACTAAAAAAGAAAGGTAAAATAAAAACTAACATATACAGATTAAAATGAAAATATCATAATTAGGGTTAAGCAGAATTTATCCTTAAATGTGCTATACTTCAGTGTCCAACTCAATTCAACAGGTCATTTATTGTGACTAGAAGATAACCCATATGGGGCCACATGAAGTTAGTTTTAGCACTTGAATAAATGGAACTATAGATATATCACACTGAAATACTTAAAGTTAGCATTCAATGCTTAAAGTATTTGACATCTAAGTATTGAAACTAAAAAAATACAGTTTGGATGTTATTAACTGCGTATTTTCTTATGAAATAATAATCTAGCTTCTTTCCAACTATGATTCTATTGTTATATTAGCTCATATGCTCAGCCTATCATAGATAGATTTCTTGTACAGAATCTTTAACTATTCTAGTAAAGGATTTTATACAATGTGCAGTCTTTCCTATTCCAAATCCAGCAGTTTTCTTTATATCATCCTGGTATCACACACTTCTAGAAGTCCTTTAGTATTTTAATGAAAAATAAAATTTCAAATATGGAAATAATTAACTATCTAAAATTTTACATTATGTGACAATGATTTTTTTATTATTAATGTACTTTAAAAGAGACTGATAGATTTTTCAAAATACTCTACTTTGACACTAGGTTAGAAGCATACAACTAAATCCATAACCAAGGCACACATTATGATAACCCTTATATACTAGATTTCATACATATAAAACTACTTGTAAGTGCATTGTAATAATAACAACATGATTTACCTCTGCTATAAATCTCTTAAATACATCTTCAAATAAAAGAGCTAATAATGATCCAGCCAACTCAATTCGCTTGTTTCCATAATAATCCCGGTCATCAAGGAAATTGCGGTTCTTTTCAGACTCTATCATCCGCTTTATCATGATAGCCATATAAATACCTTTAACTTTAAAGTTGAAGTCTTTAACCTAATTTACAAAAAAACAAACCATTAAATAAGTATATTTTACTAACCGACAGTGATAGGTACTTACATATTATCTGTATTGCTAGTACCAAAGATTTTGTGTTCATAACTCTTTTTGTTTTGATTGTTTTCTTATTTAACTTTTTACTTGGTGTTAATGGAATAGCTTGTAATTTCTTGATTTTCTTTTATTTTTGAAAATGAGCAAATCATGTTAATGACATGCAGATATTATGCATGTACTAAATCTATCTAAATATGTATATTAAATCTCAAATTTGCAAAATGAACAGAAACTAAACAATTAGTTCATTATTACTGGAAGGCAGTGGCGGCTCATCCATAGGGGCTGCGGGGCTGCAGCACCCCCAACCAAAATTGCCCAAAATTCCAATTTTTTTAACTTAAAAATATTTTAAAAATATTTCAATCTTCCCTTTATTTTTTCTCTTAATCCCCTTTTTTAAATTTATAATTATCTGCTGTTAGCCGTAATGCTATTAATCATTCTTTCCCCTTACGCACAACAGTCAAAATACTCCGCCGCCGTCTCGCCAAAAGATTTCTTTCTGGGTCGACAGCCCCCGGAAATGTACCAAACGAGGGTATGGAAACTGTTGAGAGTTAGCTTTATCTAATCAAATCAAAATATCAAGAATTTATCACGCGAATCTGTTAGGGAAAAAGGGGCTGCTTCTCAGCAGCCCTCGCCGCCGAGAAAAAGAATTATCGTTTTTCTTTCGCTAGCATTGTAGAGATAAGAAAAAAATATCCGATTTCAAACATTTCAAATAATAAATCACATTGACTTTCTAGCTTTTTTACACTCACTCTCTTCATTTTTTATTTATATTTTCTTTTCAACATAAGAAACAATTATGTTCAACTGATTCGGCCATTCAATAAATAAGGATATTTTTTAATCTTTTTAGTAGTCAGGGTTTTTTTATACAAAACAAACTGAATCCGCTCTCTGTAGTTCTTAATATCATTATCAGCGCGAGGAACATCTTGGTAAGATGGGATTAATGAGTTAATAGGTAAGTGACATGTTTTTGATTGATAATTAAGTGTATGGTGACCAGATGACCCGCTTTTTTGATCCCCTCTTTTCTGTCTTAGTTTCATGAAATATGAAAAATGTAAAGAAAAACCTAGATTTTTTCAATTTTGGGGGCAATCTTTCAAAATATTTTATAGGTAGTCTGAATTATTACACAATTATGAGTTATTTCAAAATTTAAAAACAATTGACTTAATAAGGGTGAATGTTCTTATAATATTGTTCCCATGTGTTTTATTTGATTTTTTCAACATTTTTGTTTAATAGAAATAGTGTAGGATTGCATCCCAAAGAATTGAATTCTGTGGCTGTAAGTGAACTTCAACAGCTTAAATTTTCCTTGCTATCTTATCATGAGAAAATCCTAGTAAAGTTTTTTAGTTTTTATCCACGTTTTTTAGGTTTATTTAGCATTATATCGCTTAAGATACACGTTGTCAACTTGGTGCAGCACCCCCTATAATTTTAGCTACGAGCCGCCACTGCTGGAAGGCCACTTGATTTTAGTCCAGCAACTATATGAGTAGTAGGGGTTTTTTGTTGCTAATTTTGTGGTCAACACCTCATGTAAAGGGCATGTAAGTTCATAAACAGATGGTTTGAAACAACTCTGAAAATCAAAAATGGTGGTCATTACTATATTCATCCCTTTTCTAGATATCCATTACATTCCTACAAAACTTTTTCTTCAAAGTAATGCTCTTCCCATACTTAAATGAATATTTCTGTTGAAAATATTGCAAATGATCAAAAATAGTTGGTTTCCGTGTCTAAAAATTAAGAACATTGAGGACAGCCTATAATGTTTTTAATTGCTAACAAATACATACTTAAAAGCACCTGGGAAAGTTTTTCAAATTATTTTATGTAGTACCAAACACATTTATTTACACGAGATAGTGTTTTGTGGGTACCTCAGAAGTTACTCTTGAAATTTAAGATTGCATCATCATAAACTAAACTGGAATATGCAATGTTTGATGATTTCATTATCTATCAACAAAAAAATTTTCACATTTTAATAAAAAAACAAAGTCACCAAATTTTATGTGAATTCTATTCCACAGAATAATTAAGTCACTTAAGGATATCACTTGATTACCTCATAGCTTAAAGTTTCCTGTTCTGAGAGCTATTTTTATCATTAAAAAAACTAAAAACTACAATACAAAGTTAAGTTCTTGGCTTTTAGACAATATTATAATTTTGGCATTTAAATAGAGGCCAATGAAAAGATCAAAGATTGTTTACTGTATCTTGCATTCATTAACTTTAGCAAGGTTTGATTTTATAAGAAAATTCAGAGACTTACAGGAATATGGCATAAAATAGTAGTGGCAAGAAGTTCTCTAGCCTCTTCAATTGGACTTTTCTTTTGAGCAGAACTCCAAAACTTCTTTGCCTTCAATTTATTTCCTAAATATCGTAATGCCTACAAATATAACATTAAAAATAAGATTATTTAACAATCAGGAATGAAGTATTTTATAAATGAATCTTAAAAAAAAACAAATTAAATAACTACCATTTTAAAATAAGACAGCATACATAGTATGATCAGATAAAAAAATAATGCACAACTACAAAATCATAGGTGTAATTTACGTACCTGCAATTGAGTATGAACCTCAGCTCTCACACAATCATCAATGCAAAAATATAGCTTAGATAAGGTGTTCTCATCTGTACCAATGAACTGTACAACAGATTGATGGCTTTCGAATCCCATTGCTGTGAATACAATGAATATAGGAATATCCTAAAAAACAATTATCAATATTAATACAAAATTGAAGTCAGAATATCAACATATAAGCTCAACAATTTAAAAGTTAAATATAAAAACACTTGAAGGAATTTGAACTTAATTCTCTATTGTGTTAGCCTAATTTATAAAATTTTTAAAATATGTATAAGGTCGGCTAGAAAGTTTAGTTGGTTTTTGCAAAAATTTCTGTTTGAATCTAATTTTTGAAAAACTCATTACAATTGGATTTTGATTTATATAAATTTTAATTTATGAGTATAGTGAATGTTTTGGGTAGTAAGGTGTGATTATTTCTTTTCAAAATGGCTGCTGGGAATAGTCTGCCAATTACAATTTTTGTAACATTTCACTACTTTGTTTAAAAAACTGGAAAGAATGAATGGCTAATGAAAGTTTTGATGCTTATTGAAAATGTTTAAATTGTTATAGTTTTATAATGAATTGAAAAGTTTAAAATGGGAAATTTTGGCTTTAAACAAGATAAAACTAAAACTAGATATTTTCCAGATATTTTTTAGAAACTTCCCATGTTATGCTGAGTAGCTGGGTTTGAAATTACTAAAATCAAGGCATGTTTTGGCAGATGTCTTTTGAACCATAAAGCCAAATCAAATATCAATCATGCTTTAATTCGAAAACCAATTTCATCATACTTTTAAACCAGCGGTTCTTAAACTGTTACCTTGAGGAATTCCTCAAGTTACTTTTAGAATTCCTCAAAAAGTTTCAAAATTAGATGGAACACTAGTTTTAAGAGGCAAATTTCAAAAAATTTCTGGGGGGCTTTTCCCCCAGCCCCCTCGAAATTTTTACTTCAATGCATAATATTTTTCTTGAAATTTCCAGACCATCACCTCTGAGATTTTGAGTAATTCAGGGCCGTATCTAAGGTAGGTGATGGGGCCCTGTCCCCCTCCTGAAATTTGGACTTGGTGTATCAAAACAAGTTAAAACCCTGTTTTTTGGATCAAATCTACAAAAATTTTCTGGGGGAGGAACCCTGAACCCCCTTTAGTACTTGGTACTTTATTATTAAAAACTCTTTTTAAAATAAGTTGATCAAAATTGAAATTCTAAGAATATAGTCTGAAATTCGGACGAAGTGTATTAAAACCAAGTTCAAATCCTGTAAACATCAAGTCCTTTTTCATAACATCAATGTTTTAATTCATTTCAAATTTCAAAGCAGCTTGACAGTATTTAACCAGATGATAATGAAATTGAATGTCTTACATAAATAGAGCTATTATAGTAGTAATCTGCCCATCATAATACAACAAAAATTATTTGTTACTTACATCTACAAAACTGTTGTGTTTTAGGAGAAATTTTCCTTTTTTCATAATTATATTGGTTCTACTCTTCATCTTAGCTGTAGAACTACAGAAAACAACAAGACAGAGTATCAGTAATTATATATAACATTGTGATGCATTTTAGAATTATGAAATATGATAGCTCGAAATGAGTCTAATCTAATGATTAACTAACAGGGTGTAATTACATTTGTTAAGAGAGTATCCAAGGAAAAACAAATTTCTTATACGAGTGATAAATGAAAATAATTTACCAAATAACTAACGACATTTTAATTTCTTCAAAATGAAAAGTTTTGAGGCATGGGTTTACGTTTGACAAGAGGCAATATATTTCATGTGGTGCAAGTAATATAGTTTCTAATAGTTTTCTTTCCAACTTCAGAAATGGACAATATATTTTAATACAGGCAAATGTAAAAATAGCATGCTATCAGGAAATCCTGAAAATTCTCCCCATTTGCCCCAAACTAAACTTAAAATCCATGTAATTTACAAGTTACATAAAAGGTCTTGAATAAGAGTTTTAATCTACAGAAATAAAATATTTCATGAGATTACAAAATAAATAAAATCTAAAAACCAAATTTCAATAAACTTAACTTCAAAAAATAAAAACTACCATAAGTACTTTCATTAAAATATCAGATAATGATCAAAAGTAATTATGCAGTATTGATTCAAAATGTATAGTATACTTGCATCAGGAAAGAATTGAAAAGGTCTGACATAATTTTTTTTAAAACCTATATTACTAGAAAGTTAAAATTTCAGGCCCCAAACAATTTCTTACTGCAGCAATTTTTTTAAAGACTTTGTTCCTGTGTGCATGATTCAAAGTTCACTAGGGAGTTCAGTTACTTTCCTTTTAAACCTTTGTTAAATACATATTTGAATGTACATATAAATGTATTGTTTTTTGATCAATTAATGATTCAAGAAGCGTTTATTAAGATATATTTTTGATCCTCCACAGAAAACATTGCACCAAAATGAAAGGAATATGAAAATGAAAAATAACAACATACCTTGTAACTTGACAGGAAATACCACCTGTAGACTTGTCATATTCAACAATCATACGATTTCTGGAGAGCTGTTCTTGCATGAGAATAACCTTTTCAACCCCATTAACAATAAAATATCCTCCAGGATCTAAAGGACACTCATTCATTGCAGCCAGTTCAAATGGCGTTTTCCCTTGCAATCGACACTTGGAACTACGAAGCATGATCGGCATTCTACAAACAAATCAAAATTTTATGAATAAGGAAAATTTTTAATTAATTTTACAATAAATTATGCAATATGTATGTAGATTAATGAAGGGTTCATGTTAGACAGAGTAAAAAGGATGTGATCCAACCAAGGTGATTAAATGAGATCAAATATAACCCCCCGACGCTTGTACTCTACTCAATAGGGTTTATCATGTGGTAAACCATACCGCATGATTTTGGGTTTCACCTGGTACTCGAAAGTTCATATTCTACTTCATGCAATTACGTTACCCAGCGCCTTCCCTTAGCGAATAGAAACCACGCTAAGCGATTGGTCGAGGAGTGTAACGTGACCTGAGACACTACGTGTGCGCTTTGACCCTTTGCAAAGGTCACCACTCTCCTCTCCCTGTTGGCTCAAGAGGCACAATGCGGGAGTGTCATGTGACAGAAAGATATGGCAGCAACCAATGAGCATCACTCTTGCCAAAGAAATCACATGCCCGAGGATGAAGTACTACAACTTACCGACCAAATTTGTAGATACATGATAGCCGTTTACGACATGATATCTGTTTTTTTGTGAGGGGTAGAATATGAAAAAGCCCAAAAACCAGGGTAAACCATATGATAATGGGTTATCAAGTTTGAGTAGAATATGGCTGTGAGAGGGGCACATTAGAACAATGAACATCTCTCTAATTTATTTTATTTTTTTTTAAATCTGGAAAATAAATTATCAATATTATATGTTGTATTTGTGCCCTCTTTTGCGTTTGCAGAGTTGTAAGCCGTTTAGGTTTTTATTTTAGTTGATGAAACTTCCCTGTTTTGAAGATACAGGGTAATATCTCTTCTAAATTTATTTGAATTTAATTCAATTAAGATTTTTTTAAAGTATATCTCCCATTGCATTCAATTGAAGCATTAATAAATGAGCCCAAAAAACTTTTAAATTTAAAAAAATATAATTAAGTGTCTAATTTGCAGCTTAATTAAGTGGGTACTTTGGTATATCCCATTGATAAAGCCGCTGAATATTAAAATGCATAGCCAAGGCTCATTAACCGATTAACTGTGCTGCTGAAACTGACGGTTGATGGGATAATACAAAAGAACCATTAATTTTTAATGGTTCCTAAAAATAAATTTCTTATAATTTGTTTGCGCATTCAAATTTCAAATGGGATTCTCAACTTAAAGCCAATTAAAAGTAACAAATCAAACTTTTTTTAATGGAAAAGTGAGGGGATTAGCTCCAAATTATCAGATGCCTCTAGGGACATTTTCTAGAAAAACTTTCAGCTTCACAATATCAATAAAATTTACAGAGGTAACATGAAAGATATTCTTACTTTCCAATGTTAACATCATTTTTGATTACTCTCTTTTGACTCTTGATGTATTCAACACTGACAGTAATAGGAGCACTGTAGGTTGTATCCCTTAGCCGGCACTGAAACGAAAAGAATAAAAATGTAACTAATAATATCAAAATAACCTTGAGATGTTCTTTATTATTACTAAGTTTTGTTACATGTATCTACTAAATAAGAAAATAACACTTAGGAAAATAGCCTTCCTGATATTATTAACTCACTTCATGGGGTGTAGTAGGACTAGTAACATGAAACTCTTCTTCCAAAACTGGCTCTCCCACGTTTATTCCAAGGAACCTAGAGAAAAATATGGAATTAATTTGAAAACAACATTCGTGAGTGCATTTATAGAAAAGTTAACAAATAAATGCAATTCAGAGCTAGGTTTTTTCATCAGAGAGGTCTAGTAAATTATGAACTTGCAATATGTGGTAATACAGAGAAAAAGGTACAGGATATTGTATTTTCAAAAGGGCATGTAATGAATTCAAACATTTTTTTTCTCATTCAAAAGAAAGGAACTATCCTATGCCTGTGCAGAAGTCAGGAAAATAACATCCATAGTAAAATCTCAGCGACATCCTAACATAGCCTATACACTATCCCTGACCTTACAAGTTCTTAACAGTGATAGAACTGAGAGGAAATAGAACCCTTGTAAAATATTTAAGATCTGATCAGGGTTTTCAACAAACCCAGGTGTTTTTCTAAATAAAACCCACTAAAAAACCAATAAAACCCAGTCCTAAGTGGTTTTTTAATTGGGTGAAATTTCATTAAAAACAGCGTGATCAAGTCTTTCAATGATGCAAATTTCTCAAACTATAATATTTAAGGGGAAATATGAATATAAAATATTATTGCAAAATAATACTGGGCAAGTTAAATGAAGGGCAATTAAACTCACACCCAAGTGTTTTTTCTTTTTAAACTATTCTATTTTTGTTACAATTACTTTAAATCTTTTGCTATTTCATATAAATATGAGTCTAACTTACCTGACAAAAAGCTAATAAAACCAGACAAACCCAATAAATCCTAAAAAATCCACCCGGGTTGTTTTTTTAAACCCTGATCTTATCAAAAGGTGTCAAAGCTGCTATTTCAATCATACATTAAATCTTTTTTAAAAATTTATGTACTTACATTACATGTCTGTACACTAGGGTGGGCCGAAAACACACTTTATTTTTTAATCATGTTCTAATAGCGCGGAAAGGGTGCCACTTTGGTCCAATAAGGACGGGGTAAAATATTTTTTCGATTGGATAATATCTTAGGCTCCCGCATCGCACTTAAAGTTCGAAAAAATGGATGACTTTTTTACAAAACAACAAAAAAACCAAAGATTAAACTCTCAAATATTGTTCATGATTTTTTTATGAGAAACTAATATAGTTATAGACATAATGTTTCAGGTTCCATTCTTTTATCACTCTTGCTTCGTTAGATATAATTTTTTAATATTCAAAGAAATCTTGTAAAGTTGTTTTTTCTGCATTTTTAAACAGCTAATAACTCTAGAACTATTCAATTTAAAAACCTGAAATTAGTCTCATTCGGTTTGTAAATTTTTTGTCTTTGATTTGATGTGCATCATGACCATCATTTTCAAAAAGATTTTTTCAAAAAATTTAAAAAAAGAGAAAAAAGATTTAATAAAAAAATTTTTTTTGAAAAATTTTTTGAAAAAAATTTAAAAGCCTTTTGACTCATAAAATGAACAATACTACCAAATTTCAAGTTGAAAATAAAATTTAATCATGCATAAAAAAATAAAAAAATTCGAAATTTAGGCAAGTCCCTAAACAATCACCAAAATTATACAGCAAGAGCGATTCACTCATGGAAAATTCATAAACTCGCTTGAGGGTGTTCATATGACTTAAAACATGTGAAAAATGTCACATAAATGTCTGAAAATACGACAATTAACAGATTCGGTACAAAACCTTACAGAGCTAATTTTCAACATTAAGTTAATTTAATTTGCATGCATTACTCCTGAAACTTCCTAAGAATTATGTTTATATCTAATTGTTTTTACTTTTAAAAAGTCAAATCAAAGTAAACTAAAAGTTTTAGAACATAAAAAATTGGATATAAACACATTTCTTAGGAATATTCAGTGAAAATTCATGCAAATTGAATTAACTTAAAGTTGAAAATTAGCTCTGTAAGGTTTTGCACCGAATCTGTTAATTGTCGTATTTTCAGACATTTATGTGACATTTTTTGCATGTTTTAAGTCATATGAACACCCTCAAGCGAGTTTATGAATTTTCAATGAGTGAATCGCTCTTGCTGTATAATAGGCCGGGTCGAAAAAGACGAAATTCAAAGAATCGAAATGTAATAGTGCGGAAAAGTTGTAACACACTAATACAAGCATAACACAAAAAAAAATTTTGAAATCGGTCAACGTTTGACCCTCGCGCAAAGCGGTCAAAGTTTTGATGTTTTGGTCATTTTTAGAGAAATTGACCGAAAATCCCAAGATCACGTGATCCACAATGATGTCCTTAATTTTTTCTTAGTTGTGTACCTTCATTGTTCATAGTATGTGCCTAGTTTCATTACTTTGCATCCCCATATTTTAAAGCAATAAATTTTTAAAGTTTTAAAACTCCTGTAAAGTTGTTTTTTCCGCTTTCAAAAAATAGCCATAACTCAAGAACAGCTGCAGTTAGAAACTTGCAACTGGTGTCATTCGATGCAGACTATTTTTCTGGTTAAAATGGTTTTATAACCTTTATAAAAAATATTCAAAATACTTAAAATTTAAAATAAAATTTAAAAATTTAACAAAAAAAAACAAATTCTGAAAACTGGTAAAAATGAGGTTTTATTGCAATTGATCATCTACTATGAACGTGTTTTAAATATTTTAAGTTGAAATTTCAATGTTATCTCAATGAAAAAATACATTGCCTTCGTCTTTTGTATAGTCTCATAGAACCTTCTTTATGAACAGTTAAGTACCAATAAAGTATTAATAAAAAGTAACAAAACTAATTATTCTATTTAATAAGAAGGACATGTTAGTTTTTAACTTATGTTTAGAAATTAATTATCCTCCATTTTCCTATTTAAAAGTGCGCACCGCACGTCCAAAGTCACCTTTGCTTTCGAAAGTAAGGCATTTCTTCCCGCGACTTGAATGTTGCTCTTATAAAAATCCTTCACGCTTTTGGTGGCCAGCTTGGTCATCCGAAAAAACGTCTTTATACGGGTGGGGGGGTCCTTCACTTGATTCTAACTTGGCAGAGAATCTTATTCGAGAGATCTGTTTAAGAAGTCTTTTTTTTCTACTTTGTCTACGCCACCAATCCACCCTATTCGTTTGTTTCGTTGTTCATATAAAACCTAACTTCAAGTTTTGGTATTATTTTCAACTTTTAACAATTACAGTCAATCAATGGTGGACAATCACATGCGTAGACCCTTTTTCTACAAGAGCATTTAATATTTATAGGACATTTACAAAATGCAAAGTCAAATAAATGTTTAGCTTGTTCTTTGAACTTTTTAATTTTATCTTGAAACATGGGTTTTTCCTTGTCTCTTTGTCAGGATTTCCTTATCTTGTAGTAAGCGTCATAAAAGGAGTTAATCATTTGAACCACCCTAAACTTATGGACAGTTGTAATAGATGATAGTTCATATAAATTTAAGACCTTATCTGCAACTACATCAGTCAAGTGTGAAAAATTTACTGTGGTAAACTTCGGTAACATTTCTTGAAAACAACATTTTAAAATTTCTTCTTATGGAGGAAGTCTGTTTAGGGGAAAATCTTGCGGAGTTCCTAATATCGGACAGAAAAATGAATGTCTGGTCAAAGAATGGGGAGAATTTTCCATACTTTAACAAGATGGCTCCTCTAGATGTCCCGTAAAAGGTAGAGAGAGGAGGAATACACACGCGCGCGAAAAGCTCCTCAAGGATAGAAAAAGAGACGAAATCTGTAGTTGCAAAAGCAAAGCGAAATATAATCACGTACGTATTACAAATCTGAGTTAATTTCAGAATATTTCAATTTTTAAAAAGCGTGAGAATTTTCTTAAACTTGGCAACATTTTGGGGTAAGATTTATTGCGTTGAAGAAGTCCATCTTTAGAAAATCAAATCTTACTCATATATCCACTAAGATATCTGAAGAAATTGTAATTTATGTTGACATTAAGCAATAAAGTTAAAAAAAAGAGAAAACAAAAAGTGCATAAGTGGGGTTTAAATCACCTTAAATAAAACACCATTGTTTCCTTTTATATAGATGTATTTTTCTTCTGAGTTGCATTAAATAGGAACTTTTAATTTTTACTTTACCCAGCATATTACCTTCAAATACATTGATTTATTGCTCCTTTTTCACAAAATGATCGTTTTATTAGATTTCTCTCAACTTTATATGCTTTAACCGTATATAGTAGGGGTTCTAAAAACTGTACATAAGACGAATGCATAATATGTTTTTCAGTGTGGTAACATGGGAATGTCAACTTAAAATTTTGAAAACAAGTTCATAATAGATTTTCAATTGCAATAAAACCTCAATTTTACCAATTTTCAGAATTTTGTTTTTTTTGTTAAATTTTTAAATTTCATTTTAAATTTTAAGTATTTTGAATATTTGTTATAAAGGAAGATATTCGTGATACCCACCATTTTAACCAGAAAAATAGTATGCATCGAATGACACCAGTTGCAAGTTTCTAACTGCAGCTGTTCTTGAGTTATGGCTATTTTATGAAAGCGGAAGAAACAACTTTACAGGAGTTTTAAAACTTTAAAAATTTATTGCTTTAAAATATGGGGATGCAAAGTAATGAAACTAGGCATATACTATTAACAATGAAGGTACACAACTATGAAAAAATTAAGGACATCATTCGATCACGTGATCTTGGGATTTTCGGTCAATTTCTCTAAAAATGACCAAAACATCAAAACTCTGACCGCGTTGCGCGAGGGTCAAACGTTGACCGATTTCAAAAATTTTTTTTGCGTTATGCTTGTATTAGTGTGTTACAACTTTTCCGCACTATTACATTTCGATTCTTTGAATTTCGTCTTTTTCGACCCGGCCTACTGTATAATTTTGGGATTGTTTAGGGACTTGCCTAAATTTCAAATTTTTTTATACATGATTAAATTTTATTTTCAACTTGAAATTTGGTAGTATTGTTCATTTTATGAGTCAAAAGGCTTTTAAATTTTTTTCAAAAAATTTTCCAAAAAAATATTTTTTATTAAATTTTTTTTCACTTTTTTTAAATTTTGAAAAAAACTTTTTGAAAATGATGGTCATGATGCACATCAAATCAAAGACAAAAAATTTAAGAACCGGATGGGACTAATTTCAGGTTTTTAAGTTGAACAGTTCTAGAGTTATTAGCTGTTTAAAAATGCAGGAAAAACAACTTTACAAGATTTCTTTGAATATTAAAAAAATATATCTAATGAAGCAAGAGTGATAAAAGAATGGAACCTGAAACATTATGTCTATAACTATATTAGTTCCTCATAAAAAAATCATGAACAATATTTGAGAGTTTAATCTTTGGTTTTTTTTGTTGTTTTGTAAAAAAGTCATCCATTTTTTCAAACTTTAAGTGCGATGCGGGAGCCTAAGATATTAACCAATCGAAAAAATATTTTACCCTGTCCTTATTGGACCCAAACAGCACCCTTTCCGCGCTATTAGAACATAATTAAAAAATAAAGTGTGTTTTCGGCCCACCCTACTGTACACTCTTCAGTGACAGACTTGCCAGAACAGATAACAGGCTTTGGCAATGATTTGGAATTAAAAACAGCACAGAAGTAGAGTAGAAATCTCATTTAAAAAGATTTGTAAAAGTGATATTATAATATTAACCATCCATCATACACTTTAACTTCAAAACTACATAATAAATCTCAACTTACTTGACATAAAAGGATGGATCCACGTCCGATACAATCTTTTCATTTGCTTTGAGAATTTTCTTTATCTAATGAAAAGTTTAAATTTTAATATTCCTACAGAACATTCAGTATTAAAAGAATTTCAAATGAGAATAGGGTAAATTGGCCAGTAATTGACCATTTTTATGGAAATTTCTCCTAGTTTTATATTATTTTATAGCATAAAAATAGAGATTAAATCAACACATAAGATAAGGACATTAATAAACGATAAACATCTTTCTGTTTCCTTTTCTAGAAGTTAAATACTTACATCCAATAGTTGACCATACTCATGTTAGTAATGGACCATTTCATAAATTTCTATTGTAAAAATCTAAATCCTAAATAATACTTGACACAAAATAAGTATGCAAAATTGTCAGGGTAGTTGTCTGTAACTGTATTAGTGCAATCACAGATGGATAAAATTGTGAGTTGTTCAGCTAGTTGACCAGAAACATCCAATAATTGGATGAGTGATTACTCTAGTAAATTACTTAACATATTCCTATACTAGCAGCAAAAAATAAGCTATTATAATAATATACGGTACTTTTCCATTATACCGGCGCAAGCGATAAGTTCGGCAATAATGATGAGAAGTGCATCTAGAAAGAAATTGAGGCCGAAAACGGCCCCTTCACAAAATTCCGACCCTCAAAAACAGCCCCTTCACAAAGTTTTGGTTCCCAAAAACGGACTTTAATCAAGCTATATGCACTCGCTAAGTGTAATTTTATTAAAAAAATAATATATTTACAGAAATAGGACCTTATTTTAGAATGAAAAATTATATTCACAAAATTCAATTCCATTTTTCACAAAATTCAATTCCATTTTTCACAAAATTCCCTAAAACGGCCCCTGGCAAAAAAATCCTGGATGCACCCCTGATGATGCAATGCCAACGGAAGTTGCTTCGTGTGATTTCTTCTGGCGACTGTGCTGTCGCCAAAAAGTCTGCCAGGCGAGATTCGCGCTGGTATAATGAAAAAGTACCTATTATACTACAGTAAAACTCTTTACGATTTATTTTAGTATTATAAAAAGAAAACTTAAATTAAAGTTCACTCGCCCCAGTAAGAGGGCAATGAGCATGGACTAACCCTTAAAATCACTTTTTTGCACTTAAAATCTAAAACTTTCTCGGGGAGAACCACCAGACACCCCTAACTATGACAGTAATCTCAAACTGGTGGTTTTCTAACCATAAGTTATCGGCAAACTTTAAAGAAGTTTTCTAAGATACACCAACTGAATTTTACCACTAACTTTTGCTCCTTTAGGTAGCCTCATGGGCGGATTTAGATGGTGAACCCTGGGGGTGCATGCTGAAAAACTTGGGGGTGCAAGCTGTCCCTGATGGCTTCGAAAACATTATTTTCCCCTATAAAAATGGAATTTTCTCAAAAAGTTGATGGTGCGTTGCACCCCCCTAAATCCGCCCATGGGTAGCCCACTATCAGTTTTAAGTTATATGGAATCAGGACACAGAAAAATAATTTACAGTAAAATCCCACAATAATGAACTTCACAGGACCTTAAAATATCTTCGTTGAAACGGAAATTTCATTGTTTAATGTTAAGTAATATTCACCCTTCCCCAAATTTTTTAAAATTTCTCAGTGGGGGCATTAAAAATTTTCTGCACATTTAGGGGGCAGTAGCTTTAAAAAGGTTGAGAACCACAGAAAAGAAAAACTTTACCCAAATAGGTTCAGCCCAATTAGTATCATATAAAACTACTTACTCCCACATTGATGAAATGATTGAAAGAATCAATATGCTGCTTCACCAAACCTTTTGTTTTCAAGAAAGCAGGAACCAATCTTGCTTTATCCTGGTTAAAAATATAAATAAAAGATATATTTATGGTAAAAGAGGTGATAAAGGTATCATCACATTAAAAAATAAACATTTACTTACATCGAGACTCTTAATAGGGTTAGTTAAATTTTCTCTTGTCGCATCTCGAACAAATTCCATAATTTTCTATGTGCTAAAAGCACTCGTCAATATTTCCAATCAACTATAGTCAATTCTTAATAGAGAAATCTGCTTTAAAACCCCCTAAATTTGAAGATCAGTTAAAGCATCCAAATATAAATTTAGTTTCACCAGAGAATTCAAGTTACCACATGTAATTTTATTCAAAAATTTTTGCCGATACACTGAATGGCCAAATAAAATAGAACGTGGATTTGTTTTTCAACCTGATCCTACTCGCATTTTCGCCGATCCCAACCGTTTCGTCCAACGAAGACTCAGGCGCATGCGTCGAAGTCTGAGGTTGTTCTAGTTGTTACATTTTGCTTGGCGGTTAAATTGGGCTTGTTCTGATTGGCGATAAAATTACTTGGATACATTCTGTGTTTTTTTTTCGTTTACAAGTTTATACATTTTTTGCGGGATTGGGTGATGGGATATTTTAGATCTCAGCTAATTTTTGCAAAGTCATAGTACTTATCTTACTTGTTAAAGTAAAATATCATTTAAAAGTTTTAAATAATAATTTAAAAGTTTTAATCTACCTTTGTTCGTAATTGACAGTTAGGTACATAATAAATTTTTTGATCTGGTCCACTTATCTAACCTTTGGTATGTAATAAAAATATATTCTAATGAGACTGTATTAAATACACAGTAATAAAGTCATTTTTACTTGAAAATATCCTTAAGGATATTTTCGTAAAAAATCAAGTAAAAGGATATTTTCTAATATTATTGATTCATTATATTATGTTAAGTAAGCATCTTTACTAATATGATGTAATTATGTTTTAATTATGCTTATGTAATATAATGTTTTAAAAGTATGTTAATCCAAAGTTCAAAGGAATTATAACTGAAGGGTTTTTTTGTGAACAGAAATTTAACTTTTACAGAAATGAATTCTGTGAATAAATGAATTCTCTGAAATCAGACTTACTCCACACAAATGTGTGTAGGATTTATTATGAAACGAAATCAGATTATAATATAGACCAAAAATTTATAAGGGTTAAGTAAATATATACTGGTGTTTCAAAAGTCAGTTTCACTGCTTTTATTTGGAACCAACGCTTCCTAGGCTCATGGAAATATGGTCTACCCCTATGTAAGTGACCCAAAAAAATCCACTGAGAAGACTTACACTTACAGTGGCTCTAAAGGCAAAATAAAAAAGTTTAAAAAATTAACTAAAAATGGAGGAGATAGACCCAAAACCATAATGAGAGTATTTTTGTCATTGGAATTAAAAACGCACTGAAAAAATTCATGAAAATGTCGTGATTATTCGTGAGATAAATATGTGGCATGTAAAAACAGCACTTTTCAGTTTTTTTTAAATGTTTGATTAAATTGTGTCTTTATTTAACTAAAAAACCCAAAACTACATAATGACACTGGAAACTTGTGAAGTTGCTAACTTTTTCATTTTTGAGGCCTGAAAAAGTGCTATTTTCACATGCTAATATATCCAAGTATATTTTGGGTAACATTTGAAACCCCCCTTGTCACTGTCAGCAAAGATAAGCAAACCACAAACCTCCCTCATTATTACAAAAGAAAACTGCCCGATCCCCTATTTTGTGTGAACAAATTTTAAAGTAAAATTTATTTTTGGTTGAATTTTGAATTTATGCAATAAACTAGAGATTTTCAAAAATGCAGTGTTAGTAAGATCTTATGTAAGCGTCACTGACTTCCCATGTTGTCTGGAAAAATAAGCAAAGAGCAAACCCGTCCCCCCCTTAGGTGCTTACATAATATTTGAATGGCCCCTGTAGAAATAATTTTTTATTAAAAAAATCCACATATTTTGTAAATCCAAATAAAAATAAACTGAATGTTGCAAACCAAGGATAAGAAATACCGCCAAATTTGAGCAACATGTAAGAGAAATATATATATTGATGATTAAAAGAAAGGTTTAAAAAACTTTTGCTTAAACTTTGCCAAACTGTGAAAAAAATGCATACGTTAGGTATAATTCATGAAAGTAAAAATTGTAAAACAGAACATTCTGAACTCTTAAATATTCCTAAACATATTCTCAAAACTCTCCAAAAACGCGAATTATGCCAAAATTTGGCAACCCCATTCAAGACCACGGAGTATTGTGGAAATATCCAAGTCCAAACGCATGCGCCTGAGTCTTCATTGGACGAAACGGTTGGGATCGGCGAAAATGCATCCTACTCCAATGCTGAGCATTCCTTCTCTAACACACTTTGACGTCAAAAAGCAAACCCAAAATCCATGACCTCTGTGAGTAACAGAGAGCGCTAAACACATGGGAAAATATAAGCACGTTGAAAGGGATAATTCATTTTAAAGCACACACACAATTAAAAGTAATCGAGTAAAATTTATTAAAAAATTAGATTATAATGTCAATTGTGCACTCTCTATGTATTCCAATGTAATTTTAATGTAATTTTTTTTAACATTTTGATTCCTTTTTATTTATTTTAAATTTTATATTTGAGAACCTGGAGCAGGGACGAACGGGGACGTGCCAAGAGGGGGGCAGGGGCAGTAGCTAATAGAGCTAACAGAGGTTCCAGTTCCAAACGGCAGTTTTCCTCTTTAGGTACTTAATTTAATTCATGCTCGCAGAGTCGCAGATTATAATTAATTTCAGTAGCAGCCAATCAGAGAAGGCGAAGTGCGAAAGTGATTCCTGATTGGATTGGATATGGAACTTCTATCAAGCAGCGTTTTAATTTCATCGGTGCTGCTCGTTTCCCCCCACTTCCGATTTAGATTTGAGTGACAGCTTCAGTGGGTGAATGACAGAGAGGAGTCAAAGCAGGAGTCACGTGGAACTTAGGAGGCGGTCCGAAGTACCAGAAGTTGTCTATGGGAAAACCCATGTTAAAAAAGTTGCCATTAGCGTCTATGGAGATGAATCCTCTACCTCTGTTAAGCTCTATTCTCTGTGGTTAGTTGAATAAAGGCAAAATTGAATCAACAAACTTGCAAGTTTTTTTATTTTAATTAATTTTTTTAGCTTTTTTATTTTGCCGCTAAGGGTGGTGTAAGTCATCTCATTGAATTCTCCAGGCTCCAGGGTCACTTACCTATGGGTAGACTAGACTTTACCGACTTTACTTCCGTGACCCTAGGACATGTTATTTCATAATAAAAGCCGAATCGGCCCCGCGCCGAAACGGCGCTGGCCGTTTGGCACCAGAAATAAAATAAAGTAAATAGATCTTTTTCATAATCCTTCTAAAAATTAGCAGAAATTTTTTTTTCCGAATCGTCCCATTCCGAACTTTAGCACTCATATATAAATAATAAATACATATTTAATGAACTTTATATTATTGGTATGGTATACTTAATTATGTACTTTTCGGTTTTCGCACAATTTTAGTGTTTACTTACTCCATCTTTACAGCTAAAAATATTTCCATCCAAACACATATAAATCATCACTGCTAAGTCTAAAGGGCTAAATACTTATTTTAAAAGCTATTAATAAAAAGAAAGTTTATTTTTTAAATGATATAAATTACTATAAACTTCAAATTATTTTATTTTTCAACATCTAACTTCCCTTTCAAACTATTGAAAATAAATACTGAATTGAGGTATCTTAATAGTGTTTTAAATATAAGTTTAACACATAGAGATCAAATAGTACAATGTACTATTTGATCTCTATAGTTTAACATCATAATGGTCTTTTAATAACCTTCACAAATATACATTGACCACTTATTGAATGCTGAAAGAAATTATTTTTCAACACCCAAAACACTTTTTTCATATTTTTACTGTTGAAAACACATACTGAGGTAAATTTTTCTTGTGAAAAAACCCAGGTTTTGCATTTTAATCACATTGGAAAAGCTGCAATGACCACTTAACGAATTTTAGAAAAAAATTACTTATTTTTCATTCACCCAAAACAACATCCCAATTTTTATACCATGGAAAGTATATGTCAAGATGATTCTTGGGTAAAATTTTGAAGTGTATGTTTTAAGATAACTCGGCTCGGAGTTATTCAAATCTTTCGAAAATAAGGATTTTTCGAAAAACAATATTATTTTAATTAAATAATTGGGGATTTTCATATTTACTAGAAAGAGTAGAGTGTAATCTTTAATATGGCACCAGAATCAGCTCATATGCTTAAAAATTAGTTGAGAAAGATCACTTTTGTAACTCATCAATAAAAAAATGGAGGAAAATGTCCAATTTTCAGAAATTTTTCCTGGGGTCCCTTTTTGAGTAATAATTCTGAAACAAATTGTGGTGATATTTCTCATATATAACTATCTATAGAAAAACTGAAAAAAAATTCATGACCTAAAGGCACGGCGATTATTTTCATTTGGTCGCTTTGGTATGGAATTTGCTCGTAAATTCAACCGCTTTGAGGCAATAGTTAGAGTTGTTACCACAATTCTAAAAATTTTAAGGGAGCTTATTTGTGCCAAAAGAAACTTTTTGGGACACAGTCCGATAAAATTTCCAAAGTCAGAAAATGAGATCGCTTCGCTTCGCTCCACTCCACACCATTCCATTCGAAGTTTGTTTGACCGCCATTACTGCTTACAGTACAGTTTGAAATCAATATTTTTAAGTTGACATAGCATACTCGTGAATCTATAGTTTTTAAAGATAGAAAAATGTTGTCAACAGATTTAAATATGCAATACTAAAAAATTGGTGAAAAAATTCAATTTACCTAGTCAATTAAAAATGTCCCATTTTACCTCGGGTCACACTTTATCCCACCCTACTCTACTATTTGTATGTGGATGTAAGCACGGGCGTCGATCCTGGGGGGACAGTGGGGACGCGTCCCTCTCAATAATTAGGAACGTTGTTTAAAAAAAAACTTTATTTTTAACTTTTGATGGAGACCGAAAATTTCCTGAATGGTTTTCTCCAACGTTCAGTCATAAAGGATGGTGCCAATTTATCAATGGCACCTAACATAATAGGAGGCGGACCCCCCCCCATGATATGATTTTACTTAGAATAAAATGAACGTACTGAGATTAAGGGGACATTATCTCAAAAAAAAATTTGCTTCTAGCAAAAAATAATGGTAAGGCGAACTTCCCCCTCAAAAATAATCCTGCTACAGCATTGGTAGAAGCATAGAAAATTTGATTTGAAATTGTCTACTCATATAACACTGAAAATGAGTTAGGCTCTGTTTTAAAAGATCAAATTTCAAAAAACATTTCTAGGGGAGGACCCCCAGACCCCACTTTTTAGATAAAAAATGCAAACAATGCACAAAAACTTGGGTCAAAAGTTCATTAATTGATTCAGAACCACTTTAAAATCATTAAACGGGGCTTTGAGCAAAAAAAAAATATTATTTCTCGGGTAGCTAATCATGGTTTTGTAAAATCCCTCTGGGGAGGAATCCTATAACCTTCAAGAATATAGGATTCCTCCATCCTTGCCCCCGCCCCCCAATTTTCAGGAGTCGACGACGCCAATGGGATGTGAGAGAAGTTAAAAAAAAGTTTTAAATCTATGTTTAAAAAAATTTAATTTTTTAAAAAGTAAATGTTGTAGCTATACACATCTTTTGATTTTTATTAATAAATTAGACTCGTAAATGACGAAGTAACGGATTCTAACATATTATACTGAAGCATTTTCTACTCTAAATTTATCCAACATTTTTTAAATGATATTTTATGATAACGGATGCGATACCAAGCTGTTTTTTCTAGTATCTTTCAATGTTTCAAAATGTGTAACATCTTCCCATTACAAAATATCGATTTATCTCAAATTGTTCTTGACCGATAAGAGTTTTATTTAAGATTTATCAATAAATAGAACTAAAAGATTTTTTAAGTCTAACTATAATTCGTAAGCATTATAAATGAGATCGAAAAAAAGAACAAACATACTATGTATATATTATTTTTATACATAATATAATTTCGAATATGCATGACTTAGCTTTACTACAACTTTTTATTTGAAACGCAATGAGTATCCTAGACATTTATCGAAGCGATGATAATTTTACAAATTACGTATGCAAAAAGCATAAAAAGATCCGTATCCATGGGGTTCATTCTGAGAGTGCAAAAGGTTCGACCCCCTACCCCCGAAATTTTCATGACTAATTTATATACTGTTAATTTTCTTAAAAATTCCGCGGCATTCAAAAAATGATTCTCTTCAGGAGTGTTACGCAAGGGTCTAAAATGTCCAAGAATGAGTTAAAACACCAATTTATTGGTCAAATTACACACACATATTAAGAGAATCGAAATCCACGGGGAGCGACATTTTTTTACCATAGAAAACAGCTAAAGCATCTATTTCACCACATACATTTTCGAGCGCTCCACAAGTTACGTTGCGGGAGGGGTTTCTTTTTATCCATGATATATTTTTTAGGGGAAGATAGTATTTAATATGAAACCTGGTGAGGAAGGAACGAAGGTTATTTTCATGGTGTGAAGGTACTACTATATTTTCAAAAATGTCAGAGGATATATTGATGTTTAGCCCTATATAGTTTAACAATGAATATTACTTAAAAGCAGTGGCGGATCCAGGGGGTGGCACTCTGGAAAGTACCCCCTTTGGAGACCCAAAAAGGTTCTCAAAATGAGTAAATAACCAACTTTTACAGGTCTAATTTCAAAATTTTTTCTACGGGAGGACCCCCATACCCCCCATTAGTATCAAAATGAAATATTCAGTGCATGTTTTAGGAAATCCCCAAAATTTTGGGTCAAAAAGTAAAGGTAATAGTGTTGAAAAGTGCCTCCCTTAGGCTCAAAACGTTTCTAAAATGAGTTAAAACCCTACTTTTACACGTCAAATTACAATTTTTTTCTGGGGGAGGACCCCCATACCCCCAATGGTACCACAAGGGGATCTTGTCTGGAAAAGTGCCCCCCCTTAGAGCCAAGCTGGATCCGCGCCTGCTTAAAAGTGAGGGTCTACCTCCAGAAACGGTTTGCAAATTTTCCTATATTTCACCTCTTTTTTGGATTAAGATTAAGATTGAACTAAGGTGCATAATCTCTTTGCTGCCCCCAGAGGTATAATTTTCACTTTCAGGGTATACTACATCCTACCCAAACTGAAGCTTCTTATTTTCCGTGATAGAAAATTACCAAAAGTACTACATGAGACGTAAATAGAGAGTTCGGGGGGGATGCCCAGGTCACCCTGATGGATTCTGGTATTGCGCAACACTGCAAACTCACCTTATTTACCAAAAAGCAAGGACGGACCGATTGAGGTAACCGATTGTTGCTCAAGATCTCCGTCAACAGCACTGATTTCCCCGAACTAAAGTTCATGCCAACCGAGGTAAAAAGCAAGTTGTTTCACAATTCCCAATAAACAATCCCTTATCTAACGCACCACCCTACTCAAGAAGAATCCTCTGGAAGAGGAGAGCGTTCTAGTCGGATTTCGGTTTATCTCGTATCCTCCTTCAAAATTCGAAATTGGAATATTTTGCAACGCATCTTCATTAATGTATATATAGGACGCTCGGTTGAGTCTCGCATTATGTCAGATTCGCTCAAGAGCCAACTTTTTACAGATAATAACATTACAGCATCGAGTAAGTTTTGAATTGTTTTACGTTTCATACTTCGCCAAAACATGTTTTTAAAATAGACCATTCCAAAAAAATTACAGTCTTTTAAAAACACCGTGATATTATACTCTCGTGCCCTAAAATCCGACTCCAGACCATAAAATATTGAATTGAAAAAAATTGAATAGCTGATATTTTTAGTACTACTATCTAATTAGTGCGTCCTAATGGATGGTGTCAACCGGAAGTAACTTACCGGTGGAAACTTTGATTGCATTGTCGAAATGCATTAATTGGGCGCAAGTTCAGAGTTGCGTATGCTTGGCGATTTTTGGCTGTTTAGCGGCACATTTAGAAGCCAAATGACTCTTTTAACATGAGTTAGGGTTACCATATTAGTCATCTTTAACGCTAAAAACTTGGCGCATACGCAAGTCTGAACTTGCGCCATTAATTGTAGGGTTTATTTCTCCATCTTAAGGTGACGTCTTGCCTCACTGATAAATTTTATTTCAAAACATCTTAAATTTACAAAGAAATTTAAGACAAAAAAACATAAATTTATATTTATTAAATAATAAAAGTTATCAGAAAATTCAAATTACTAATTCAAAATATTATTTACTTTTATTTAAAATTTTAAATGATTTGGTCAACTAGTAATCGAAGTTATTAAAACCGGGAATAATAAAACCGGGAAGTGAAGAAATGCCATGGTAATACGATTTTCCGAAAAAAAAATTAAAAGATCAATGTAAAAACCGGTCAGTACTTGCTCGGTCAAGTACAGTACAGTTGTACTTGCTCAATTTCGGTCAATAAAAACAAATTTATTACATGGGTAAAGCTATCATTTTTTTACTGTATTTTACTGACCGATTTTTACATTGACCGATATTTTCCCCGACACCGATAATAAGCAGGGAGGAGATAATAAGCCGCCGTTTTATGTTTGTTATAACACCGATAACTTAATTCGAGGTCTATGAACTTTCGACTATGATGGAAGAAGGAAATGGCGCCCAAACTGATTTTTCGCCGTCCACATGATTCCCTAATTAAAATATAGTTCGGTTGTTATTTAGATGATGAAAATTTTTTTTAAACTATACGGTTAATATTTTCGAAAATAATTTTCATAATTGAATCGTCAGTTTGAAGAAGGGAATAAGTCCAAAAAATGACAAATTGACTTTTTGTGCTCAAAACAATCTCCAAGCCTTGCTCTACACAGGGGTGCAAAAAGGGGAAAAATAACTAACCCCTACAGGGAGATACCGCCCCTTGAAGTTGTGAAATCGATGTCCATTCATTGTATGTTATAAGTTAATTTGGAATTAAAGTTAATTTGTCTTTCTTTTCATATTCTTTGTCCTGTAAACTAAGTTAAAATAAAATGTTCTCTTGATTTCAATGTTTTTCAAACTTTTTTTATGCAGGAAATGTTTGACTCCATTTATATTCACTCACTCCATTGGTACTGCTTTAATCACTCAGTTTCACTGTAATTTTGAATTATATTTGTCTCTTATTCTTTATATTTCAATCTTTTGTGGTTTAAACTAAGGAGAAATATAATATAAATGTGAATTTAAGGTTTTTTTTTTAATTTTTCATCAGAAAAATTTCATAAGGTTGAAGAAGGGAATAAGTCCATCAACTTATTTTGACTGTAAAATATTTTTGAATATATTTATATTTGTTTTGACGATTGCTCTGTTTTCTAAATAGGGTTTTGAACTTCCAGTAAAAATTTGGTGGTTATACAATGAAAATTCCATTATTTATACAGTTTTTTTCGATTTTCTCAAAACTTGGTTTTTGGACTTATTCCCTTCTTCAAACTGACGATTCAATTATCCATGATCCTATTCGTAATAGATATCAGTACTCCTTTCACTAGCAGATATTCTTCAAGTGGCAAAACTTCTGTTCAATTTTATTTGGTTTAAATTAATAGAATAATTTCTTAATTGCATTACTTTCCTTCACTCTCTTCCATAGAAAAGCAACTTCCTAAAAATATTAAAACAGTTCCGGATTAAAACAGCGATGGATCCACAGAGTACTAGAACAGAGAGTCCGTCGCCATAGGCGCTAATGGAAATCGAAACGTTGGATGGGTTGGGTGGCGCTGCGATCGCATAACGTCACGAGAGGCGGGACGGAAAAGCCTGATTGGTTGAGAAAAACTTTTTCCTTCTCCTTCGAAATAGAAGATTGCGTGACAGCCAATCACAGGTTTGATCTCTCTGTCAATCATTTATAGTTCCTCGTGGCGCCCTCAAACCCATACAACTTTTGAATATATCGTGTTGGACCCTCTGTTAGGATTTTTCTCTGTGGATGGATCCAAAGCATTTGATGTATATTTATCAGTTTGTATAGTCTGTGTAATTAAAATTGGCGGTTCTTCACCATGGCAACGCAATAGAAATGCAATGGGAAATGACTAGTTACAAGCCGCCTATTTTATTTACACAGACTATAGCCTATTTCTTAATCGCTCCTATAATCATACTTATTCACTTAATATGCTTTTGAACTTTGACAATTGAAATCTTTACACGAATGAGAATGAGGTTGTGAGGCTCGTAACCAATCATTCATAGTTCATAGTTGATTTTGTTTGAGACATTGGCTGACCACGAGTTGGTCGCTTCGTCTTCTTCTAAAACCTTTTCCTTTTTGTCAACACAGAGGTTGCCAAAGAATTACATACTGCATTTAATTCTTCTATTGAGCTTACAAAAGAGGATAAGGCTAAGCTTTTTTTGTTGTTGATTTTCAAAACATCAAAATATCTGGGATTAGATAAACCTAAGGTTTTCATCAGTTGAGTTCTTTGTTTGGAGTTTTTTTTTGCATTTTATCAATACGGTCATTTGAATCAACTTCATTACAAATTCCAGAACACATTGGATCTGGGGCAAGATAAACTTTGAATAAAATATCTTTTGTTGGAAGAGTTTTTGTCCTTATTCTTGCTAGTAGACATCTAGTTTTCTGAGTTTTTTTTAATTAATTTATCTTTTTGATTGAAGTCCTTAATGTATTCGAACTTATGATAATATTTTCCTTTTATCCAAGGTTCCTCGTTATCTCTTTATTTAATTTATCTGTTATTAATCTTATTATGTATTCAGCCGTAATGTCTTTGTTCATCAAGAACCAAATCATTAATATCCACCTCTTCTTGAGCAGGAAATCTTGGTTTCTATTAATTTTCATAAATGTTTTGTTACAGCAGAAACTGCACAATTCCTTAGAAGTAAAGAAGATTTCTTACCAAAAGAACATTTTACCTAAAGAATTTTGACTTTGACTTAGCTTGATTACAAGACAAGTAAGTAAATATTTTTTCCAATCATTCATATGCTTACTAAAAAGATAAGTAGTTAATATGCAGAAAGCAGTTATGTAAATATACTTTTCATAAGATAATAGTCAAGATAAAACATTTGTTTTGAAAATATATTGATGGAAAATATACTTATGGTAACTTTTATATTGACAATTTTATATTTTTAATATTCAAATGGTATTTATTGAATTTTCACTATTGAATACCAAATGAATAAAAAGCTCATATTCGAGTATGTGACTGCGATGATAGCTCAGTTTGTTAAAAGTTATTAGGTTTCGGATAGATGCAGTTCAATGCGCCCTTATAAAATATGTTTCAAATTAGGACAGTGTGAGATAAATAAGAATGCTACGTTAAGTCGTCTACGCCATGATACAAAATGGAAGATTCCAGCAAATCAATAAAGACATGGAAGTATTTTTTTTGAGGAACTCCTCACAATCACATACAACCTGTTGTTAATCCAGTGGAGAAAGCATAGCATATCCTATATCGAAAACGCAGATTATTTGAAAATAAACGAACGAAAACAAAAACACAGCACTGAACGGTAATAATAATATAAATGAAGAGGATTCACTTTTTCCTTATCATGGAAGTATATCTCTTCACAAGCATCTTTAGATAGCAGTATCAACTGAGAAAAGTAGAACAAAAACTTCTCACATTCTCCTCTAGGTGCTGATAATAAAACTTGATCTGATCTAAAATGAAAATAATGATAGAATGACTTCACAGTGGTTTCGTGTTCGCACTTATAGTCCAAGATTCCAAGGCCCCCAGACGTTACTTATTTTCTCAAAAATAAAAAATATATGGGATAATTTAGTGTTAGTATAAACTTTAAGTGTGTTCCTACCCGCTAGCTGCTAAAAATAAAATAGGATAATTTAGTGTTGGTATAAACTTTGAGTGTGTTCCTACCCGCTAGCTTGGACCGCCGGCTAATCGACCGGTACCACGCGTTAAAGGTAGGTAAAAACAGTGCTCACTTTTCTCAAAGTTGATTTTTACATCGTTTTAAAACATATTGTCAAAAATTAGTTATCAATACTGCCAGACGCATTCCATCCGCCGCAACTTTTAACAGACGCTTTAAAGCTCCCAAAAAATAATGTAACTTTTTCAAGCTTAATATATATGATTGGTGGTGCCAAAAAAACCCAACTTTTGAAATTGTTAACTCTCACCCCCCAAAAAATGTTCTGTGAATAATTTTTAATTTTTTTAGTTTTTTTTGTTTTAATTTTTTTAGAATTTTTTAAAAATATTTAGGTTCACCAAAGTCATTGAATTTTCAAAAAATGACCAAAAAGGTAAAATTTAGCATTTTCATATTTTTTACCCCACCCTCCCCCTTTTTTACGTTTTTCGTTGTCTTAATGACTTGATTTTCAGGGCCAAAAAGCATTACTTTAGTCTTTAAACTAACTCCCAAGGGAACCAAAAAAGTAAACTTCTTAAGTATGAAAATTTGTAGCACACGGATAGTATTTAAGGATTTATTACCCCCTAAAATTGCAAAAATCTTTTAAAATTATAAAGGTTGTGTTCGTTAAATTTGGGTCCTTGGAGAGGGGTTAGGACCCTTTAAAGATGAATTGAGTAAAAAATAAGAGGTAAAAATAGCGTAAAATAACCTTTATAATTATAAAGATTTTTGCAATTTTAGGGGGTAATAAATCCTTAAATACTATCCATGTGCTACAAATTTTCATATTTTAGAAATTTCAAACCTTTTTGGTTCCCTTGGGAGTTAGTTTAAAGACTAAAGTAATAATTTTTGGCCCCGATAATCGAATTCAGAGTCATTAAGTCAACGAAAAACGTAAAAAAGTGGGAGGGAGGGGCTGTTCTCCGAAAATGCAAAGTCAATTCAGAACTTCAATAGTGATATTCGTGTTAAGAGAAATAAAATGAAGAAATGACTATTGACTTGGAAAAAAGAAAATAAAGCCTGGCAAAAGTTTCTAAAACCTAAAGAGTTAAATTCAAACATCAGATTTAACTCTATCATCAGACGGATCAGATTTAATCAGATTCAATCTCATATCAGATTATACCACAATCAGATTATAACACAATATTATATTTATCAGATTCACTGCAGTTTATATCTATTGATTAATAACAAAAGTAATCATGTAATGGGATACTTGATCCTTGGGATCATATATCCCTCAAAAGAAAGGGATCAAGTATCCCTAATATATTTATACAAAACATTCATTTTGAATATAATAACACAGGCCTGCGAAATTTAACTTTTTGGAAAATACAAAGGAGTTTTTCGGTGATTTTTTTTGTTATTTGGTATGCTGATTTCGAAAAGTACCTCCATTTTCCCCCATCACGTAATGATTTTTTGCATTATCGATTTCGATATTTTTGCTAAAATCCTATTTCAAAAGTAATTCTAGCGAAAACTTTTGCTTGAACTAGTGATTACACCTAATTTTATATTCAGAGGATGAAAAAATATACTTCTTTTGCTTAACTAAGCTCTTTCAAATCACATTCCTTGTCTGTGCCTGGCTCAAGATTTGGTCATTTTAGGCATTCTTTTTTGACCCAATGTTAAGTGACCATGACTTGTTGACCAAAAAGCATGGAGGTAATTTGTAATACCGCTATTTCGATACACGTGTAACAAAAATCATCTGGCAAATTATAAAAACGTCTCGAACTCGAAGCCTTGTATTACAAGAAAAAAAACTGTTACTGATTAAAAAAACTGCTGATAGTTTCCACTTCTCAGAGTGCATCAGCGCGCTCACGATCAGCGCGCTACAAATGACTTCGCGCGACGCTATTTGTTGAGATATTTCGACGGGAATGGAGGGATGACAACAGGGAGGTGTCACAGAGTGGTATTCTGTAGGTTTCACCATGATGGTAGAATAAATGTCAGGCAAGCAGGAAAGGAATTCAACGTGGAAAAATATTTTTTACGGTAATTTTCAGGAAAATCCTAAAATTGAATTTAAAAAAAAAAAGCTTGACATGATATAATTTACTTATTATTTTTTCTGAAATCAGCACCGAAAAATACATCAAGTTCAGCTCTTGTATTTTTTCATCGGTGTAATAGCAATCCGTATTCCTTCTTTGCTTTCCTGCAATAAAGGTACTAGTGCAAAGAAACGGATTTACAGGTAAAACAATATTAACCCAGGAAAACGGTGCTAAAAAGTGACGTTTTAAAAATTTTCATATAGAAGTTTTTTTTTCGACGGTTTTATATGTTTTCGAGGGTGCTGATTACGAATATAAAGTTTGCTCCCACGTGGGGGATCGGCTTCATATCGAAAATCGCAAAAAATCGATAATGTTTTGCTCATTTTTCGATTCTTCACTTATATTTAAAAAACTATAAATTTCTCGAAGAAAATTTCAATTACAAAGTTAAAGTAAACAAAATTTCCTACAAAATGCACTATTCAACTTTGATTTTCTGAAGAGTGGTTTTTCCGCTAGAGCGCGCTGAAAAACATCGATTTTTTGGCCTTTCCAAAAAAAATAAGGAAAACGCGTGCTTCTACCCTCTACAAAATAAAAACTATTCCCGTTATCAACAAAAATTTTATACCACGTGAAAGAGCATTTACTTTTCTATAAATAAGGTGATTTCCATTATAATTTTTTGAGAAGGGGGGAGGGATTGAAGCAAAGATCGATAATAAAACTGTTGCGGCTCTCGGACCAAACGGACTTTTGCGGTTGTTAATCTGCAATCTGCGCTTTATTTCCGGTATATTACCAATAAAATGGGTTGTTTTGGATTAATTGATGACCAAGCATGCTTAATAAAATAAATTTTTAAATTTATTTATGAAATATTGGGTGTTTTAGGCGGAATTTCAATCAATTTTTTAAATTCATATGATAAATTATGGGAATGTTTTAATGAACGAATTTATGTGTTTTTTGCATCGCTAAATCCGAATTTCAAGTTTATTTTAATTTTGAAAGTCATCTTCGCATCAAAAATTGCAAAAAATATCAAATTTTTGCTCTTTTGTTCGGTTTTTCATCGATTTTCTAAAATAATATTCATTTTAGGAAAAATAGCATGGCACCAAATTAATGTACGTAAAATTTCCTAAAAGATGCACTGGTTTATTTTTATTTTGCGAGGAACGATATACGTTTTATAGCGTTTTGAAGAAAAGCAATTTTCATGTTTTTGTGTAAAGTCAGGAAACAGCTGTAATTCAGCGCGCTCTAGCATAAATACCTCTGATTACAAAATTAAAGTTAAATAGTGCATTTTGTAGGAAATTAAATGTTCTTTCATTTGGTATAAACTATTTGTCGGTAACTTGAATTTATTTAGAGCTGTAATGGAAGAAGTCGAGCATTCGTCACTTTTTTGTAGAAAAATATGAAAATTGCTTTTCTTCAAAACGCTATAAAACATACATCGCTCATTGCAAAATAAAAATGAACCAGTGCATCTTATAGAAAATTTAACGTTCTTTAATTTGATGTCATGTTATTTTTCCTAAAATGAATATTATTTTAGAAAATCGATGAAAAACCGAACAAAAGAGCAAAAATTTGATATTTTTTGCAATTTTTGATGCGAAGATGACTTTCAAAATTAAAATAAACTTGAAATTCGGTTTTAGAGATGCAAAAAACACATAAATTCGTTCATTAAAACGCTCAAATAATTTAATATATGAATTTAAAAAATTGATTGAAATTCCGCCTAAAACACCCAATATTTCATAAATAAATTTAAAAATTTATTTTATTAAGCATGCTTGGTCATCAATTAATCCAAAACAACCAATTTTATTGGTAATATACCGGAAATAAAGCGCAGATTGCAGATTAACAACCGCAAAAGTCCGTTTAGTCCGAGAGCCGCAACAGTTTTATTATCGATCTTTGCTTCACTCCCTCCCCCCTTCTCAAAAAATGATAATGGAAATCACCGTATTTGTAGAAAATTAAATGCTCTTTCACGTGGTATAAAATTTTTGTTGATAACTTGAATAGTTTTTATTTTGTAGAGGGTAGAAGCGCGCGTTTTCCTTATTTTTGTGGAAAGTAAAAAAAATCGATGTTTTTCAGCGCGCTCTAGCGGAAACACTACTCTTCAGAAAATCAAAGTTGAGTAGTGCATTTTGTAGGAAATTTTGTTTACTTTAACTTCGTACCTGAAATTTTCTTCGAGAAGTTTATAGTTTTTGAAATATAAGCGAAGAATCGAAAAAAGAGCAAAAAATTATCGATTTTTTGCGATTTTCGATATGAAGCCGACCCCCCACGTGGGAGCAAACTTTATATTCGTAATCAGCGCCCACGAAAACATATAAAACCGTCGAAAAAAAAACTTCTATATGAAATTTTTGAAAAAAAACTACCGTTTTCCTGTACTATATCTCTTCGCTTTACTGCAACAAAGGTGTTATGCAAAGAAACGCTTTTACAGGGATAACATTTAGCTTTTCTGTTAGGGGTAATCTAGAAGTTGTAAAACTTAAAAGTATTAGGTAGTTTAGTTGATTAGGCGATATCTTAAAAATTTTTATTAAATAACCAAGGAATATAAAAATTAAACAGCCAGTTTAAAGATGAAAGTCCATCACCCAAGTTTCCATAATAAGATAAATTTTTAAGATAAGATAAACTATAAATTTCAAAAATAATTTTTAAATATATTTATGAAATATTGGGCGTTTTAGGCGGAATTTCGATCAATATTTTAAATTCATATATTAAATTATCGGAGTGTTTTAATGAACGAACTTATATGTTTTTGCATTTAAAGTTGCGAATTTAAAATATATTTTCCTTTTGAATTCGCAACTTTAAATGCAAAAAACATAAATTATAATCACCAAAATTTGAAAAAAAATCGATTTTTTCTCGATTTTTTCAATTTTTGACAAAGTTGCGTTCGGTGCTCGAGGTCACAAACTTGGATTATTCATTAGGTAAACATAAATAAGTCTGCAAAAACTCAGAACTACCGGATTTGACGCATGCTGTGATGCACGAAGTTACTGGACTATATTTACATCGTCTGATTCCTTTAAAATTGGCGATTCATCACTAACTATTACTTTCATAAAACCCATATCAGATTAAACTCCAATTATCCTTATAATTTTAAGAATCTACTCGATGTTTTCAAAAGCGATTTCAGCAAATCATTCCCTCCCCCTTTAATAGTAACAATTTTCTGACAAAACCGATAGCAGATCAGTATTTAATTAGACCATTGTTTTACAATTTTACAAATTAAGGCCAACTTTATAGCTCGTTGCTGTCGCAAACAACTTAAATTTCTACAACATCATTCCAGACGAAATTAAGGCATCAGCCTCGCGAAGGCCTATTTAAGGTCTACGGCTAATGTGATCATCTCCTTTTCCCTTTCAGACTCCAAAATGCCCCAATCCGAAGAGGAAAAGCAGAGGGAGTCGTGCGTCCTGTTGCTGTTCGTCCGCGGTCGTCAGTTCCCGGGCAGCCGCTGGTTCTACAAGGAGAACATCGAGCGGGCGCTGGACTTCCGTCCGCGCGACACCGACATCCTCATCAGCACCTTCCCCAAATGCGGCACCAACTGGATGAAGTACATCGTGCACACCATCATCACTCGGGGGCAGAAGCCCCTGCAGTCCTCCAACCAGCTCACCTACGAGGCCGTGCCCTACGTGGACATCAGCGGGCTGGAGCCGCTCGACAAACTACCGGACCCGCGCCCCATCCACTACCACCTGCCCTACGACCTGATCCCCAAGAGCGACAAGGCCAAGTACATCTACATCTTCCGCAACCCCAAAGACACCGTGGTGTCCTTCTACCACTTCACCATGCAGACGGACGAGTTGAACGTGTCCTTCGACGAGTACTTCGACACCTTCATGAAGGGCCTGGTGGCCTACGGGGACTACTTCGACCACGTGCTGTCCTGGTACGAGCGCCGCCACGACCCCAACGTCCTGTTCCTGTCCTACGAGCAGCTGAGCGCCGACACCAAGGGGCAGGTCCTGCGCATCGCCCAGTTCATCGGGGAGCAGTACTACAAGGAGCTGAAGGAGAACCAGGAGTTGTCCAACCTGGTGCTCAAGTTGATCAGCTTCGAGAACATGAAGAAGTCCTTGATGAAGGAGGCTCCAGGGAAGAAAGAGTACGAGCTGGAGTCCAACGTCATCGATTCCCCCTTGGAGACGTCCCGTCCTCGCTACGAGGTGAAGTACCTGAGGTACTTCAGGAAGGGGATCGTCGGCGACTGGAAGAACCACCTGTCTCCGGAGCAGAACAGGAGGATGGACGAGCGGATTCAGGAGAAGTTCGGCGGCACCGAGATCATCGACATGTTCAACGCAAAGAAAACGTGGCTTTGAAGAGTGCATTGAAGACGAAAGGTGGTAAAATGTTTCCTGCCGAGAAGTGTGCTTGGTCGGTGTGTTTAAGCTGTCATCAGAGTTACTAGTGCTGATTTTCTCAAACCATGGAAGTATTAACGGGGACTTGGGAAGGTACCTTCCAGCTCCAGCTTGCGTAGCTGGTCATGGGTCAACTCAGCCCTTCATCCTTTCGAGGGTCGATAAAATGAGGACTAAGCTCGCTTGGGGAATCAACTAGGGGTCCAGCGTCAGGTTAGCCCCTCGGCCTGGACACAAGTTAAATAATAAGTCCGAATGCTAATGAAACGGAGATGGGCACCACCTGATGGGCTACTAGGCCTGGGAAGAATTTAATTTGATTGGGAAGGCCTAACCCTTATTTGATTACCCCTAAACTATTGATGTTTTCAGATCCCTCTGGACCTGGAAAAAGTTGTAACCTTTCCCCAAACCTAATAAAATTTCCCTAAACCTTATGTATTGCTCCTATGGAGCTGGCAGAGGCTTCCCCAGAACCAGGTTCGTAAGTTAGGGCACTTTTTCCAGGTCCGGAGCCCTCTGTCCCCAAGATCTCTATCAAAATTTTAAGTTAGAAATGGATCCATATTTATTAATACTTCACTGGAGAGGAAAGTATTTTTCATTATTATTTATTTGCAACGAAATTCACAGAAGGTTTGAGAGACACAGCACTAGACCAAAAGATGAACTCCTTTGACTGCATACACCCCAGGTAGATAAATCATTAAAGAGTTGTGAAGAATAAAGTCTGAAAGATCCTTGCATTGTGAACAATGCTTGAGAATCGCTGTATGCATATCCTTAATATTGCCATACACAACAAACTTTGGATGATTGTGTCAAACTTGAGTAAGAAGATTTTGTTAGAATTATGATTATTTTTAACATTTTTGCAATTTTTGGTTAATTATCACAGCAGTTATTGTGAAAGTAACATGATAGACTCCCTTTTATGCTGTAGAAATGAAAATGAAAACCACAGAAGTCTGATGGAGGAAATGATTATGATTATTTAAGAGAACTTGATTGTGCCAATTCAATTCATAATTTGTTAGTATTTATGAAAAAAGTAGTCTGATTATTTAATAAGTATAATGAAACTGTATTTATTTACTTTTAGCAATGAACTTTGTTATACTATAAGGAACAAAACAAAGTTTGTATCCTATAAGAGAAATAAAGTTTATTGTATCGAAATTTTGGTATAAATTTATAAGTCACAACCAAAAACTTAAAGTTCTTTAATAAAATTATAAGAAAAATATTTACAGTTATATACATGAGGATAAAACATATGAATAATTTAATAATAGTTCCACTGGTCTCCAAACTTATCATTGAACAGTTTTTTTTCTGCATCATCAAGCTTATGGGCATAATGTTTATACCTATAAGACAACACTCTTTTGAGAAGAAACACTTAACAACAATTTCAAAAAATGTTTTAACACATTTAATTGATAACAATAATCCAATTTTTTAAAACAAAACTGAATTTGAACTTACACAATTAAAATTTTAAAATAATAAGGGAAAACTTTATCGGAAATGCCAAAAACATAAAACAGCTTCTTGAAAATAATTTTCAACGTTGCAATACTTAATTTTTGAATTGACAGAAAGTGTAAAATAAAATTAAGTTAAAGAAACAGTGTGATAAAATTATTAAATACCTCTTCATGATTTTTTTGTTCAGCCTTTCTCTTGCATTCGTTTGAGGAACGCTGATATTCGTCAACCCACTTTTTAATTTCTTCTTTTTCTCTTTGCTACCCTTTCCTCTTTTTTCAGGAATTTTCAAGTTAATACCAGTAGCAGCTTCAATGTCTCGCAACAGGGCAGGATCCTGCCAATCAGGAACAGCTAATGAAGAAAAAAAATTTCTATTGAAGTAAAAAAGGAGAAGTATTGAATAAAATGAGCGATGGCGAAAAAGTATTGTTTATTATCTTAAAAATTACAGTAATTTTAATTTCAATAATATTTTGTTAGAAAAACTTATTTGAATTATACCTGATGTGGATTGAGCAGAACTACTTGATGCATTAGGATCTTCAGTACTGTCTACTGGTTTTCCAGTTGAATCCCGTCTGATAATTTTTCCATGAAAAGGACACTTAAAATTTAAAAAAAGCTTCATGAGTCATTTCTAATGTAGTTTTGAAACACACTTTACATAGAGTCAGTGTTATATTCATTATAAAAATTATTCTATTTTGAACAAAGGGATTATTGCATTTGGAACAAAATAGTACTAAGACATCAAATTTCATGCAAAACTCTTTGTTAAACACTGATTGAAAAAGCAGAGCTAAGAGAAAAAATGATATATTTAAATTCAACATCCCTGTTACAATCACAATCAGTTCCCAATTCATGGCCAAATTTTTTTTTCAAGGTCTGTATTATGCTTACTTTTACTCTGTCTTTTCTAGGGCAGAGTTTCCCACTAGGCAGAAGAGCTCTACAAGACCACTTTACTGGTTCAAACTTTCCACTAAAATCAATTTTCCTGGTTCTTAAGCTGGCAATTTGAACCTGAAAAGCACGAATTAGCCCCATTATAAACATATAAAATCTCAAACTGTCAAAAAATAGAGTTAAGCAATTAATATGAGACCATTATTAATTTTATCATTTCATAGTAATTAACAGAATAGTTGTTTAAAACAATTTTAGATGGTAAAATCCCAAGTTAAAATAAACATATAAATGAGTATATTAATGGGAAATAAATAAAAGGTAAAGAGTGCATTTATTAATGCAAAAAGAAATTATGCTTACAGCTTTCAATGTTTCATTTTCTTCGTCATCATTTTTGGATTCCCAAAACTTATGAAGGGAATCAAATCTGTGGGAGAAAAAAATACATTTGCATATTATAATTATTGTAAGTGTGTTTTCTCCATTCCTTTAACCATAAAATTATAGGTTTCACTTAAAATTTTCTGGATTTGCTAAACAGTTTTCAAAAAATCAAGATCCAATAACATCGGTACTAAAATGCAAAAAAGTAATGGGAAAAAATAATCTAAAAAATTAGTCTGAAATTAAAGTTTGGTCTAAGTAGATTGCTAGGTGGGGAATCAGTGCTTCCATACATTCTTCACCTTTGCTAAGAGCCGTATGGTTCATAATGTCAAAGCTATTTGATTATGAACAAATATTAGTATACTTAAAAACATTATCATTCAATGTAAATTTACTCACTTAACAACTTCTGGAACAACAGGTTTCTCATCTTCCCAATGATACAAATCTATATCATAAGGTAAAACTGGAGCTTTAGCCAACCGTTCTGATTTGCTGTTTTTAACTTCTTCTGGTACAGATGAGCTGTTAAAAGTAAAATGGTATCTATTTGTGCACATTAAAATTAGAAAAACACAATGAAAAGGAAACGAAAAATGCGCAAAAAATTATCATGAAAATGGGTGACTTTGAACTGTTATTAAAAGTTATTGCTATAAAAAACATCTATTATTCAAACATTTAAGACTAAAGGAACCATACACTATTTTTAATTTTGATAAAAACATGGAATAATGAGTTTCATGATTTTTTAAAATTATAGGTTATTAATCTTTTGGCTAGATGCTTGTGAAAACCACATAATGCATAGAAGATTAAATAAAGTATTAAAATTGGTGAAAACTGTCCTGCAGTTTAAATCAGGGATGCTTAAAGGGAGTCAAAAACTAAAATCCATTGTAGATATCTAAAAGAGTTTTTAAGATCAATTAAATTTGCAGCAAGACTGCTGATATAAAAAAAATTAAACATGAAAAACGCAGATTCAAGTGTATGTTAAGCTTGCCATAAAAAAGAAACTAAAGCTTATAATGAATGAAAGGATAATGGAGAAGAAGATAATTATGAGGATTTAATCGGAGCGTACATACTTATAATATACTACAAAAGAAAAGGAAATAGCATTGTGTCATGACCTCAATGCCTGAACTGCTAACGGACATGCGTGGATTGCTGATTTCATTCTGTTCTGTATTGTATTCGTCTATAGTTCGCGTTATTAAACTAAACTTTAAAACCTACTGCTGTTTTTTAACTAAAAGAAACGAAACGAACGACGAATGAGAAGTACAACAAGCATATTGCATTAAAAATTTTAAAAAACTAAGTAAACTAAAGCGTTTTTCAGAGAAGAGATATCAATATTCACCTAGTGCAAGTAGATGGTGCGCTTATAGCATAGCTCTTCATCCTCTTACTGAGGGTAGAAGCAGCAGATGTGGGATCCTTAACATCCTCTTCTGAATGCTTAAGCTTCCATTGGCGGGCTTTCTCTGCAGCAGATAGTTCTTTGGAACAACTTGGTTGGGAAGGAACATCTAAAAAACAAACATACATTCATTTTTCCCTGAGTAATAAAAGCAGTTCAATGATTAAGTAATATCTTAAGAGCTCACTTGGTATTCTTGGTTCTTCATATGGCTTGTCTTCATATCCATCCTTTTCTTCAACTTCAACAAAGTCATCTTCATCCTCTTCACCTGAAAGGAATTAAACAAAATAAGAAAAGCACCAATGATATCATGAGTTTTTTAATATGAGAATTGCCATAACTTAATGTAAATAAGCCACACACAGGATAAATTGACTTTTATGCTGTACTATTGTATCAAAATCAAATAAACACCAGAAATAAGTTGCTAGAATGAACTTCATTTTAGAAGTTTCAAAATACTTTTTCTTAAGAGTTATATTTACTAATTTCATCCAACTCCAAATGTCATGAAAATAAAACTTATCTGCCCAAAAGATATAACTCAAAGAAATTATTACAAGAGAAATGTAATTATTCTGAAATGTTACCAAAAGACTTGAAACTAAATTTCTAAACAATCTTTAAACAAACATAATTGAAATTCTCCCTAAAAAATGATATATGCAAGCATGAATATAAAAACAGACTAAAATATTTCCCAAAATAAAAATATCAAAAAACAATTTCAAAGCAATGCAAATTCTGAGGGATCAATGGAATACACTTTTAAAGGTTGGTATATGATACCTAGCAGTACACAACAGAGATAAAGAAATAATAATACTGGAATCAGAATCATCTGGTCTTATATTTAACTCTTTGAACTTCTCAAAAGCTGACTCTATCTGCTGTTTTAAATCAATAGATTGTTTCAGAGCATCAGTACAATTGCTCCCTTTAGAAAGGATCTGAAAGAATCAACACCATAAGATTACTTTATTATTGTAAAGTTTCAAGAAGATAATTTAATTTACTGATAACCTGACAGAAGGTTAACAGGAAGTCAAACCTTGAATTACAATAAAACGAAGCTAGTTTTTTTACTTTAACTACCAATCAAGTTTGACTACCAGTAACTCCTCAGTCAGGTTCACTGAGCTATATAACAAACTGGAGTGACTAGTTAGCGTGCTGAAACCGCATCACACCGCGGAAAGGATTTCCATCTTCTTTTAAATTTCTCCATCTGGTAGCACAGTTGTATGCACAGATTGAAACGACCATTCTAAATTTTGCTCATAATATTTTGAAAAACAGGCACGGGCGGATTAAAGGGGGAAATGCTCTTCCAACTTTGCTTCAAGCTTGCCCGGATTGCTGAGAGCAATCCGGGCATTGTGACCTTCCGCGCTGGCATGATTAATCGCTTATAAGAGTATCGGAGGTTGACACTCCAGTTTGTTTTATAGCTCAGTGGTCAGGTTAGCTGTTGAAGTCACTTAACTAGTAATTGAAAATATTTGTGTATTAAGTATGGTTCCTCAACTGTTAAGAAAAACTCCACTAAAATATAACTAGGCACAGGTTCTTAAAAAGTTTCAACTACTCAATTCTCAATACAAATGGAATAAAAGTAAAATTACTTTTAGCCATCTTATAACCATTGGGTAGTATCTTGAGCTTAGTTGTTTATGTAAATCATTAATATTTTCAATTAGTGGTTGATTATCATCAGTGATATTTACAGCAACTTCTGAGCCTAAAAGAGATTAAAAAACGTTGAGATCAGATATCTATAAACTTTAAAAATTTATAAGAAAATTATTCATAAATATGCATTGGTTATAAAAGTGTAAAACTGAAACTATGTCAAATAAAAAGAATAGTATTTACAGTTATTTTCAAGGGATTTCTGTCTTTTATTTAAAACAATAAATTTGCTTACATTTTAACCTTTTAGAGTTGGCATCCTTACCAGTGAAATAACAGCTAGTCATTCTCCAGGCCCAAAAGTATCATACGAATCAGTTAGAGAGAGAGTATGAAAGAGTCAATTAAGCTAACTGTTTTATTTTCAGTCATTTAAGCTAACTGTTAATAATTTAATGCATTCAATGAATGGACTAATTCACTCTTAAGTCCTTTAAAGTAAAAATTACAAGAACACCTTGACCAATTTGGTGACTGAAGCATCCATCACTGAAGGGTTAAACAGTCTACATTTCAGAAATATCAGCAAAAAAAACTATTGCTTTTAAACTACATACAAAATAAACAATGGGTATTTTTTTAATTCGATATTTTTTAAAATTTTTTTCACTTACTGTTATTAACTTCAATAGTTATTCCTTTCTTCATATCATAAATGCCATGATGTCTCAAAGTGTTTTCCCCTTTATCCTCATCTTCCTTTACAACAGAAACTATTTCTTGGTTTTCAAAATCTTTACTAGAAAATAATTCATCTACAGGAATTAGAAGGCTGAAGCAGTTTTCCATTTGGGTCAGAAGATTGTATATTTCGTTTCTTGTTTCTAAATGTGTGAGAGACAAATTTGATAAGATTTGAAATTTAAAAGATAGAACAGTAATTGATGACAATTTAACTAAGGACTCTTTTATACTTAATACTTCTTTACCATTCAAACCAAAAAAATATTATACATAAAAGATTAGTCAGTAAGTCTACAACATAAATTCCTAAATAATGTTGAAAATAATCATTTACTCTTTGGAATGCATGCAACTTTGACCTAAAAGCTTAACACTTTTCCCCTATTTTTACACCATGGGTGGAAGCTTGAAAACTTTCAAGAACCAAACATAATTAAAACTTTTCATTTGCCATTCTGTACTTAAACTACTGTTTTTATAAGTCCCATAATGTTAGTGAATCTTACCGTTTGGTTCAAAAGGTAATTGGTCCCTTAGTTTAGTAATTGCCCTCCCTCTCAATGAATTACTTCTTGTAAGAATTAGTAAAAAAAGCAGGATAGGAAAAAAGGTTAAATGATATATCTATAAAGTAAATGCATTACAAATGGTAACTTAAACATCTAAATGATTTTTCTCTCTTACCTACATTTTCAAATTTAAAAAAAAATCATGTATAATAACTCATTTACGAAAACTAAATACAATAAGTATTGAAAATGGGTTTCTTATTTTTTTCACTGTTTTTCTTTTAGCTTCCTTCTTATCCATACTATACCAGAGGAACTTAGTTAATAAAGGAATATAGTTAATTAAGGAACATAGTTAATTAAGATGAAATGATTCATGGAGCAAGAGTAATGATAGGCGTATACAAACCTTGTATTTCACTTTTAACTCTATCAACCTTTTCCTTCATCACCCTTTCAAGGCGTTCTTCTTCCCTTTGCTGTCGCTCTCTCTCAGCAATGCTCCTGGCTTCCATGTCATTAAAATCAACCTAGAGAAGAACAATGATATGTTTTAATGATCCCATTTAATGTTAATCGCATGTCAAGAAGCTTATTCTATTTCAAGTTTAATCTTTCTAGTAAGCATGGTGTCAGCTAGAAATCTTCTCAGTGGGAAATCCCCCCATCTCCTAATCTGTCCAGGCGCGGATCCAGCACGGCTCCAAGGGGGGGAAGGGGAAAAACCATCATCTTTACTTTTAAAAACAAAATGTCAAAATGTTGGGTATTTTCTAAAAAGTATCATGCAAAATCTCTTTATGGTACCTCTGGGGGGTATGGGGGCCTACCCCAGAAAGTTTTTTGACTTGTAAAAATAGGGTTTTAACTCATTTTGAGAGCCTTTTCAAGTCCATCACCTTTCACATTTTGACAAAAAAATGTCAAAATTTTGGGTATTTTCTAAAGAGTACCACGCAAGATCTCCTTGTCGTACTGCTGGGGGTATGAGGGTCCTCCCCCAGAAAAAATTTTGAATTTTGACTTTTAAAAGTAGGGTTTTAACTCCTTTTGAGAACCTATTTGGGACCAAGGGGGGCACTGTCCAGAGTGCCTCCCCTTGGATCTGCGCTTGAATCTGTCTCATTTGTGGTAGGGATACAATAAAAAAGAGAAGCTTGCTCCCCTCTTTCTTTGTGCTGTTAGTTGGGTGGCTTAATTACATAAAAATGCCCGAAAGCTGCAAAATGTGATACTTTCATGAAACTTTCAGGGATGTTAGATAATCATATAAGAACTAAAAAATCGATGGGAGCCCAAAATTTTAGGGCGTGGTTTGACCGTTATGACGTCATAACAAGATGGCGACCAAGGGCCTATATTCGGTTCTTTTAATGACAGAAAGACATTTTTGGGGTCTAATATCATGTTTTAGGGGTCAAAAAACATGATTCTGACAAAACGTTGACAAAAACATGACAAAACGTTCAATTTGTTTTAAAAAGTAACTAAAATTCAATAAAAGTTCAAAATAGTAACACAGTCAATGGGCAGTGGCTTTAAAAAAAGTTTTTATAAAAGGTATTTTTTTAGACGGTTTTATATGTTTTTTGGGGCGCTGATTCCGAATATTTAGTTTACTTCCATGTGGAAGGGCGGCTTCATATCAAAAAACGGAAAAATATGCGAAAAAATCGCAAAACTTTTACTCTTTCTTCAGATTTTCGCTTATATTTCAAAAAATATTAGTTTCTCGAAAATTAGTTGAATTACAAAGTTGGAGTAAATAAAATTTTCTACAAAATGCAGTATTAAATTTTTGTTTTCCGAAGAATAGTTTTTCCGTTATAACACACTGAAAAACAGAGAAACAAACATCCTCTGTTTAAATTATGCTGTGTTAAAATTCTCTGTTTTTCAATACGTTATAACGTGAAAACTATTGTTGGGAAAATAAAAAGTGAGTAGTTCATTTTGTAGGAAATTTTGTTTACTTCATCTTTGTAATTCAGATAATTTTCGAGAAACTAATATTTTTTGAAATATAAGCGAAAATCCGAAGATAGAGTAAAAATTCTGCGATTTTTTCACATTTTTTTGCGTTTATTGATATGAAACCGACCTTCCACAAGGAAATTAACTAGATATTCGGAATCAGCACCCCAAAAAACATGTAAAACCGTCGAAAAAAATCCTTTTTCTAAAAATTTTTTTTAAAGCAACTGCCCATTGACTATATTACTATTTTGAACTTTTATTGAATTTTAGTTACTTTTTAAAACAAATTGCACGTTTTGTCATCATAACCATGTTTTTTGACCCCTAAAACATACTATTAGACCCCAAAAATGTCTTTCTGTCATTAAAAGAACCGAATATAGGCCCTTGGTCACCATCTTGTTATGACGTCATAACGTCAACTACTGTGAAGTGGGGAATTTCCAGCTGACATTACCCTAAAGATAGCTGACATTGACACACCAAGAGTGATAACTACCTTTTTACAACCTTCAAGGAAATTAAGAGCCATCTTGAATCTAATAAACTGGGATCCAAACTTTGATGCCCATGCCTTAATGAATTCCAAACCTTTTATTTTCAATTCTTTTGCACGAACCTACAAAGGTTACAAATAACTATTTTGAAATACAAAATATCCACTTTGCACAATAAATTAAAGATGCTACTTAAGTTTAATAATTTAACTAATGATTAAGGCTTGCATTACTTGTTTACTTACAATATTACAAAACCAAAAAGTAAAAACTTTCAGGCTATGATAAATAAAACATTTATAATCTTAAATTGTCAGATATAAGATCATTCAAAAGGCAAGAAAATAAATTATACATAAAAATACAATTTTCAAACTTATATTTACTAAAACATGGTTCTTACGTATTAACGCCACCACAATAGCGACAAATTTGGCAGTTTTAATTAAGATTATAAGATAACATTATAAGAGATATATTTATAAGAAAGATTATAAGATAGGATTATAACACAAATACAATTTAAGTTGACCAACTACAGGTTTTATTATTATTAGATTAGATTATAAGGAATTTTTAAGGCCAAATCTGTAGCTGCGGTGGCATTAATACGTAAGTACCTAAAGCATTATAAAATTACTTCAGTAATATTAGAAAAGAAAATTATTTTCAATGTTACCTTAGGTAAAGGAAGTGGACGCTCTAGATTACTTTCAACCACGAGTTCAAGGAATTCATCCACATCTCCCTCTAAAAGCGTTCTAAAGACATGTGACCGACAAAATAACTCATTTATAATCAAAAGTGTAGAGTAACGAATTTCTGAGTGATTTTTTCGAAGCTGGGTCATGAGAGCATAGTATGCACAGTTTACATAATCATTAGAAGATCTACAAAAAAAGTCAATGTCAAAATCCATGAAAATATTACTATACTCTTTAATAAAATAGTTTTTTAATCAGTGCTAGATTTTGAAATCTGTCATCTATTCTATACCCCTTGCTAACTGAAAATTTACAAACAGTAGTTTATAAATTTATTAAAGTAAATCATTGTAAAAAAGTATATAGTAACTTTTAAACACACCCTTTTTAAACCTTTTTTGTACTACTTGTAAAATAAGAGTCTGTCTTCAAAGATTTTCTACCCATGCCGAGCTTACTGATTTTTATCGTAAAATGCTGTATGAGTGCTTGCAATTTCCTGACAATTCAGATTTATTTACAAATTTTTTATACAATGAATACTAGCCATAGGATTTGATGATTTAGTATTTTATAAGATTTATTCATGGTGAAACTTGATTTATGATTCTTCATGAAGATTTATTCATAGTGTAAGATTGTTGTAATGATTACTAAGCCATTTAAAACGATTTCAAACAAGTTAATGATAGAGAATTTATAGGAGAACCACAGATTCGCATTATTTAGTGTAGGATTCCAAAGCTTGATCAAATATAATGGTACCTGATAATTTATTTAAAACTCTGGATTTTGATAAAACTTAATACCTACTAAATTGACCACATTGCATGCTGTGAACCCGAATTAACAGTGTTATATTTAAAGAATTCATAAGAATCGCTTAAAGCAGTATATGGAAAGATACTGAAAATCTATCAATAAGTCAGATAAACCATGAAGACATACTTGCAAATATTTTTCAGCTTCTTCATCAAATCCTCTTCCAAAGACTTTTTTCCATTTGTAGTTAGCTTTTCAATGAGTTTCAAAACCTCCGATTTAATATCTTCACTCATTTTTATAAATTATATAATTTAATCAGTCTTAGCAGTGATTTTTAACTCGACATAAAACAAATTTTCAGTTCGAAGCTAGGCCAGGTCAGCAAATAAGAGAGAAAGCACTTAGAAGTATAAGAAATATGATCATGTAAATTAAATTTCGGGATTTCAATTTATTTAAAGCTGTTGAGATAAAGATGTACTGATGTTGATGGAAAAGATTGAGACATTTAACAGCCAGACCACAGCTATGGCCAAGAAAAAAAATTTTTGTTTATTTGTTTATATTTGATTGTAGAGGTTTTTACTTTTGTTTACTTATAAATTTTACCACACTTCCTCAGAATTAAAATGTTTTATTTTATTTTAACCAACACTCTTTAGCTTTTAAAATATTTTAATATATCTTTGGTGGATCTTTATATGCACAATATCTTCAATACTCATCAACAGTTTAATAGCTTCACATCATTATTATAAAAGCAATTAATATCCCAAATGATGACGAAAATAACTACCACTTCAATTTTGGCTTCCCTTTTTCGCTTGCGGTTCCGGTTTCTTTCTTCTATTTCACCGCGTCATCGCAGTAGCACCAAGCCGGTTTATCATCTTAAATTTTATTTAAAAACTCTTATTTAACTTAAGTAAAAAATGGCTCATCGTGAAAGAACCTTTATCATGATCAAGCCTGATGGTGTTCAGCGCAATCTTGTGGGAAAAATCATTTCTAGATTTGAAGAAAAGGGCTTCAAATTAGTAGCCATGAAATTCATGCAAGTGAGTATGACACGTGTCTAGATCAACTTATAATTGCTAATAAATATTAAGTTAATAAAAAGCAAAATAATACGTTAAAAAATTTCATAGATTATCTATTAAAACCCTAAATTTACTTGAAATATAACTCGAAAACAGAGAACACTAAAAAAATATTTTTGAAATATAGTGGATTCCCCCTCTTGCATCAGGGTTTGTTATATTTTAGAGACACCAAGTTAATTTTTTTTACTGATTTCTTAAATATTGTTTCAGGCTTCTCAGGGATTGCTTGAAAAACATTACGCTGATCTGTCCAGTCTTCCTTTCTTCCCCTCATTGGTCCAGTATATGCAGCTTGGACCTGTTGTCCCTATGGTAATTATGAAGTTTATTAATTGTGTTAATTAAGTTGCAACTGTGCAATTGAATCTCCAGTTTTATTTTTCTCTTTTGTGTGGTTAACTTTGCAAAATTAAAATGTCAATGTAAGTGATTTATAAGATTTTTCTTCAGTTATAATTTCATAAGTTTGAAAAAGGGAATTAGTCCGTCACCCTTTTTCAACTGTAAAATATTTTTGAATGAACTATATATATATATATATATATATATATATATATATATATATATATATATATATTTTGATGATTGCTCTGTTTTCTGAAAAAGGTTGGGAATTTTCAGTAAAAATTACGTGGTTATGCATTGAAAATTCCAGTAACAGTTTTTTTAATTTCTCATAACTTGGTTTTCTGACTTATTCCCCTTTTCTAACTAACGATTCAATTATATTGGTCTTAAGTGGTTGCTAACTATTTTTTAAATTAACTGGTATTTATGAATGTAAGGTGAAATAAGGTCATGCCCACTGACAAAATTAGTATTGCATATCTGTAAGTGGAACTTATCCAGAAAATTTAAACAATCTGGCTTCCTCTCTAATTAGAAAACTCTTGCCTTGCATTGATAACCAACCAAGTCCATGCAAAAATATTTTTAAAGAAAAAAATAAACTAGAGAAATAAGTAAAATTAGCTTATCAAGTTTGCATAGTGTATCAAACCTCCTGCATTCAAATTATGAGTAAATTGCTAGTTTTCTGGTCCATCTAAGTTTATGAAGAATTTCATTAATATAAACTTACGCTTTGTTAAATCTTAACAAATAAACCTTCAAATTTTCTAAACTATTTGCAACCTTTATTTATTGCATAAGAGTATGATAAGCAATCAATGTGGTATAAACTTTTTTAAATATATTGGATGATTTTTACCAAAAGCTTATTGTTAGGTATTTAGTCATGTTATCCTAACTGAATATAATTTTTTATTACTATCTATAGTTAAATTTTTGTATCCCTAATGAATTATTATTTTAAAAAATAAACAATGTTACTTGGATGAGTAAATTTAATTAATTGGGCACTGTTATTTTCGTAATGTATCAAATATATATTCATGGTCTTGATTTTTTTTCAAAATTTTGAAAAAGAATAGCTATTAAAAGAAGGATAAAAATTTTATTCATTCATACTTTAAGGACAGACATCTCATAGGTGAACTGGTAGTGAGCGGCTCCCCTAAATTAAATCTGTTAATAAATGCATAAAATAGATTAGAATGTGATATTACGTAAAGCAAAGTTATTACATTGCATATTAATAATAATACATTTTTAACCAGTTTCAGATAGTACTGAACTGTTGATTCATGTAATAAAATAAATCTGATTTAAGTAAAATAATCCTTTTTCTATTAAAAAAATCAGCAATCTTTAAAAAGCATACTTATTTTGAGATTATTTCTGAAAGGTATGGGAAGGAGACAATGTTGTAAAAACCGGCCGTGACATCATTGGTGCCACCAACCCCCTCAACGCACAACCAGGAACTCTAAGAGGAGACTTGTGTGTCAATGTTGGAAGGTAAGTTTTAAGATTTCTTCACTAGTTATTTGGTTTATTGCTTGGGGTATAATACTTAAGAGCATATTCAATATTATTTTTCTGTTAACTTACTAAATTTTAATAAAACTAAATTTGTGAGTTCATTGTGTAAAATTTATTGACACAATCCAAATTTGCAATTTAACTGGTAGTTAAAGACCTTTATCTTATTTGTGTGGAGAGACATAAACAGGGCCGTATTTAGGCACGTGCAACATGTGCTATAGCACAGGGCGGCAAAATTTTGGGGGGCGGCAGATTACAACAATTCGATATGCTACTTTTGGAAAAAAATGTACCACACAGTTTTCACTATGGGGGGATTCTAGTTTCTAGGGTTGAGTCAATGGATGGGTTTGCTCGAGTGGGTCGGCGTATAGGAAAAAGGTCGCTGAGAAAAAAATATTTTCTAAATTCTTAATTAAATTGGATTAAATACTAATTTCACCCATTTGGGTCCAAGAGGGGGCACTGTCCAGAGTGGCACCTCTTGGACCCAAAAATGTTCCCAAAATGAGTTAAAACCCTACTTTTACCAGTCAAACTTCAAAAAATTTTATGGGGGAGGACCCCCAAACCCCCCTGCGGTTCCACAATTGAATCAAGCATGACAATTTTGAGGAATTCCCCGAAATTTTGTGTCAAAAGATAAAAGTGATGGACCCAAAACGGTTCTCAAAATTAGTTAAAACCTTACTTTTAAAGGTCAGATTTTTAAATTTCTTCTGGGGGAGGACCCCCATACCCCCCAGCAGTACCATAGGGGATCTTACTTGATACTTTTTTAAAAATCCCCAGCATTTTGATACATTGTGTCAAAAGGTAAAGACCACCTTTAAGCAGTACACTTTTAAAGAAACAAGGAGGTATTTTCTTGAAAAAGGAAATGAAATAGAGGGGGCGGCAGTAAATCGATATGCACTGGGCGGCGAAAACCCTAAATACGGGCCTGGACATAAAGCAAATAATGAGGTTTTATTGTGTTAATTTGGGCAATCCATTGATTTAACAAAGATTATATTGAGTCATTATAATAAAATGCTATCAAAATCTGAATTATAATGAGTTAATTAAAACTGTATGAAAATATCTGAATAAATTATCTATTTTAAAGAAAGCAATGCTAAAATTATTGGGGGCATTGTCCCTCAAAATGTGGTATGTGTCCTTAATCAATTTTTAAACCTTAACAGGAACATTATCCATGGCTCTGATGCCGTTTCTAGTGCTGAAAAGGAAATTGCATTGTGGTTCAAGGATGAAGAACTCGTTAACTACAAGACTGCTCTAGAAAGTTGGATTTATGAAAACTAATTGACAATTGTATGTGATGTTATTTTTCAAAATAAAAAACAAAATGTTCCTTATCTGGTATTATATTTGAAAAAGAAAGGTTTATAAGGTATTTCTCTTAAAACATTGACAATTTCACTAAAACTACTAAATATTGCTCTACTAAGTTATTTCTACTTTTTTGGCTATCAAATGACATGTATGTAGCAGGGTTGCTTGTTTTAAATCACTTGGATTATTTTAAAAATCATTGATTAAAATCTTAACTTTTTCATTATCACAATTTAAATAAAAATTAGTTTTGTGCTTTAAAAATGGTTTGCAAGATTATATGCATTCCACATTTTTTTAAACTGCTAGATATGTAGAGATTGGTTAAATTACTCTGCATAAAATTGCCTGCATTTCCAAGATAAAATTTTACTACCAATAGCAAAAAGAGGTAAATGGCAGGGTTTAGAATCAATAATTGTGATAAACTGAACAAGAATTAAATACTAATAATTTTGTGTACTTGGTTTCAGCTTTTTAAAATATAGTATGTTGAGGATTTTTATCGAAGGCTTGTTTTATTAATTTTACTGACTTATTTATTTCTTGTACAGATAACCACAGAAAATAAAGCTCTGTTCTCATGTACATGACTGTCAATAAGTAGCTTATTTAATTTTATTATTTATCTCTATATAATTATTATTTTATAGAAATAAACATTACTTGAGTAAAATTATTTTAACTGAATCAATATAATTCAAAGATTCACATAAATTTTTAGAAAACTTGAGACATGTTTTTTTAGTAATCTCACTGTCATAATATTTTTTGAAACTTTATTATATGGATAATGCATAAAATAGATCAAAATCGTGATATTCAGTAATTCTAAATTATTATAGTATTATATTGAAATTACAACATCGGTATATAATTAACCAGTTTCAGGAAGTTCAGAACTAGTAATTCATTTTTAAAAAATTAGCAACCCTGAGAACACTGATTATGGATTTTGGTACAAACAACTCTTTTGGAGGAAAAATATGTGATGTTAAAATATTTATTAAGAAGATTGGTTTATAAAAGCAAGAGTGTTATTCAAGTTTTGGACTTTGATAATAAGCATAGTAGCTCAGAAGGAATTTTTCCAAGTCTTCATTTTCCTTCCCCATGGTAGATCTTTTTGTTAGCAGAGTCTTACGGCTGTTCAGTGCTTCTCTGTAAAGGAAAGAAATTCTTAATCATAATAGTTAAAACTCTTGTTAGTTGTATCACATTACTAATTCAAGAATTGGCGAATATTTTTAAGGTGTTTTTTAATTGAGAAGTTGTAATTTATATCTTTCTGGAACCGAAAAAAAAATTTCTGCAGTGGAATTTTAAAAAAGTACCTTATTTAATTAAAATTAATACGATCTTGTACTGTTTCTTCATAAAATATTTGTTGTGTTTTTGCATAAAGTTCTGAATTAGTACTTATAAAAAAAGAATTTTAAATTGAGGTGCTTGGGGGGCAGCAGCTCCTTAAATATAATGCTATTGAACAGGGTTTTGTATGCCTTCCCTGAAATTTGCTTTATTTTACTAAGGGCCCTTATAACTCCTGAAAATTATGTTATTTCTCCTGAATTTTCCCTCAGACTCCTGTGAAAGAGCAAAACAAAGTTTTATCGTTGATTTGGGGAAAATGTTAATTGATAAAATTCCGTTGAAATGTGAAATTCTAACCACTTTATCAATTCCTTGCAAATTTGTAATTGCTCCTCATTCTAATCGTAACATGCAAAGTTGTTAACGGGTAATAATTACTCACATTAACTGATTTTAGTCTGCTCATTATTGCTGCTAGTCTCAATCGATTACACTGGGGAACAATTCGTCACTTTGAAATCAAACCGGTATATCTGCAAAAATGCATATTTTCTCTTTCCAACAACAAGTCTCTTATTGAGGTTTTTGCTCTATCTCCTTTTGTTTTTTAATTACTTTTTTAACTTATCCGTCTTTATGGATTCAGCATGAGTACTTAACTATGGGGACACCTTACTTTATTACCCGAAATAACGTTGGTTCCAAATGAAGCCTGTGAAACGGACTTTTGAAACACCCTTTATAATCTATCTAATCAAAAAAAGGCTTGCCTATATTTTCGAAGTAATTCAGTGACATTGTCCCATAGCAATGATTTTGGAATCTTGTCTTCAACCGCTACCCAAAAATGCTCATGAACATCTAACATGGCTTCTGTTGCAGACAATTGACTACCAGCATTTTTGCTTTGCTCTCTAAATCAAAAAGCATCTGTCAGTCATTAACTTAATTTTTTATATAGATTTTTAAGTTTAAAATATTATTAGCAGACCTTTTCATAGATGCAAACTGAAGAAGGCCGTCTACTGCGCCATTGATGTCAAATACCTTTTTGTTCCCCTTCATTTTGGCAAACTTAGACATGTGTTCTTTAAAATCTTTAAAGTCATCAACAAAATCTATTTTGAACACCTACCACAGGAATTTTCAAAAGCATAAAAATTTGTACATGCAATACTCCATCATATTAGACTTGTTTTGAGATGGTGTTTATTGATAAATTTTAATAATAAATAATTACAAATAAAAAATCTTTAACTTAAACTTTGTCTTATGACTGATAGTTACTTCGAAAATTAAACTTACATTAAATAGCTCTAGCCACCGGATTTCGTTCTCCAATTGTAAGGTTATCAGTACGTAATCAACCCATTTGAAATTCAGCATAAAACCCTGAAGCAAAACAAAGGTCGATCTTAAATTTTATTCTCCTTTAGATTGGTGAGATCAAGTCACATCTGAAAATTACTTGAAATACCTATAAAATATCTTCCAATTTATACTAGTAATTTTTACTCCAGTTCCTCGTGTATAGTGCTGTTCTTTCTTTAAAAACCCACTTTTTTATTTTTCCTTCAAAAAATTTGGTAATTAAATCGAACAAAATAGTGTTCATAACGGCTCATCCTCCCTAACATTTTAGTGTTTATTATTTTTAATTTAAACTCTCCGTTACAAATTGGCAGACAAGTAAGAATTTTTTTTAAATCGCTTTTTCGGATATTTATTTTAAACTCCCAACTATTAACTCAGAATAACCTATTTTCGAGTAAAATTCAGTGAAGTGCTATCTTGGAATGGAAAAGGGCTGTTTTTTGGTATCATTGAGTTTTTATCAAAATTACTGAAAAAAATGGAGAATTACTGAAACAAGTATTATGTTTGCATAGTTAGTTGTATATCATGGGTCAGAGTAAATATTTTTCATTAATTTTTCCATTTAATACAAAAGGAAACAATGGGGTCTTTTTAGCTCCCATATGTTTTTTACTCCTCATTTCAAAGACTACTGTAAGTAAGGACCCAAATTGGCGCAATGACCTAACATTTTAATATTTTATTCTCATAGTAGTGGGATAATACGTGCTTTCTACACGTGAAAAATATTTTAAAGTCTTTATAACACACATTTTTACAGTATCAAAATCTGTACAACGTAAGTAAATTTTTTGCCAAAAAATCTGCATTATCTGCTTATTCAAAAAAATAATAAACGGGACTTGTTTTTACATCCCCTGCCACTCTAAATGGCATATAAAGACAGGGTACATGATAATTTAAAATTATTTCAATTATTTATTTTTAAAAATATCAATGGTTTTTTGGGGTACATTTTGGAGTGAATGTTTTTAAAGGACAGCACTATACTATCAGAAAGTTATAAAGTTCTACAAATATAAAAAGAATTACGCTAATTAAAACTTTTTAAAAATTAAATGCAAAAAGTGACATACCAACTGATCCGCAATTCGTGATAAAAGTTTTTGAAAACCTCCGTCTGACATGAAAAGTTTCAAAGCATCAGATAACTTATCTTCATAAATGACAGGATGAGGTATTTCAGTTGTATTCAAACTCAAATTATTGTCTAGATGAGAAAAATTGCATAACTAAATTATATAGGTTGTTATAACTTGCTTATTTAAATTATTTTTCAATATAAAAAATTTTACAGTTAAATTATCTCTGATGAATTGGCCCTTTGACCATATCGCCTGTCTGGAGGAAAAATGATATAACTACTAATAGAGATATTTTTACGGAAGTTTTAGGCACCAATATTTCTAAATTGATTAAAGGTCATGAATACAATGACTGCATCTTTTTCTTCAAAACCAGATTCCTCTACTAATCCGTGTCCTTACGATTTTCTCAATTTTGGCCCTTTTATTGAGTGAAATTTAGCTTATTTTTTCGGATTTCGGAAGTCTTTCGGATTCGCCGGCGAGACTTGACGTGCGCTTACCCGTAAAGTTTGCTTCTTCTCGTGTTCCGCTGGCTCGCACAATGCGGAAAAAACAACTTGGAAACCTAAGAACCGACAAACAACCGAGGTCGGAAGTACTTGAAGCTGTAGTTTTGTATGTTACTAGATTGTTACGCAAAAAGTTTAACGGATGTAAGTTTTCAAAAGTTGGCAAGTATGCAATGATGAATCCTGACTCGACGTTCACTCGCATCGCATCTCTTTGCTCCCTAGCATCTCTTTTTCCACTTAGCCTCTTCTTCCTGCTATTAAGAAGCATCTCTAATGGGGGGATTTACAGCACTACTGTAAACGCGACATTTTCGGTTTGAGGCAAGAAACGGGAATTTGTTATTCCAATAAACCAATTGACGAGCGCCATCTTTTGTGAGTAGCGGGTACTAAAATATTCCGCTTTCTTGCATGACTTGCAGCGGTGGTGTAAATCCCCCATAAGGCTAAGCGCGCACTAGAGACTTTTGTCACGGCGACAGAGACAAAATTATCACCCTGGCTATTGCAAGAAGCTAGAGCGCGCGCACAGGCGACGAGACTCTTCTTGGCCGATTGCCAAAAATCTCTCCATATAGAAATGCATTGCTCTCGAGGGACTAGTGTTATAAGTCGCCGTGACAGAAGTCTCTAGTGCACGCTTAGCCTAACTCTTGATCCTATTTCTGCTCTTGAGCATATTTTTACTTTTCAGCGTCACTCCAATCTTCGCAGCATGTCTTTGCTCTTAAGCCTTGGAGAATTTCACTGACTACCGTTTTGAAACCACTCTTAAAGAAATAATGATGTTCCTAAGGGGGGCGTGTCCCCCTTTATGTTTGGTTTCTGTCCTACCCAATAAGAAGGTGAGCCCTCTAGTATTTTTCACCAACTACAGCTCTGAGTATTCCTTATTTTAAGAAATTAATTATACAGCATTCTTATATTCTTTTACCTTTAGTTAAACTTTCTGACTCCAGCGAATCAGTGTCAATCGGTTCCCAAAGCATGCCTAATATCTCTTCATGAATAAATTGATCTCCATTTACAATACTCTTCAACAGGCCAAGTACTTCCGCTTTCTTAGTCTCAAACACTTGCCTGTGTCTTACATAGGCCTCTTTGGAAGCGAGACTGAAAAAAAAATATAGCTTGTGAAACACACGCACGCAAAGGGGATGAAGAAAGTTGAAAAAAGTCATTCGTTCTCAATACAATATTGTGATGAAAAATGTTTTTTTAAGTTGACCTTATCCAGCTAGAAAAAAAAGTTTTCCCGAGGCCCGTAAAAATAAGCTTCACAAGACTAAAAAGATTATTTGCATAAATACCATCAGTATGATGTCAGCTATTTACATCATATAACCATCACCATAATTTTTCAATAACTGAGATATTTTAGACCAGTTATATAAAATATGGCCGCCAAAGGATGGGACCAGCCAGTTGGCTGTCAGAGAAAAGAAACGTTTTGTTTGTTTGGGCTTAAAGGAGGTGACGTGACCCGCAAGTCTTTGGAATTTGAATTATTTGCTGCAGATCTCCCTCCCCATTCACACAAGAATCTGTAGTCCTCGTTAAATAAATCCTCAGAGCTCTTCGTATTTGGTGGAATGAATTATAATTTAATAACGCGCTTTCTTTTCTTTTTTTAGAACTTCAACCAATCACAATACAGATGCAGATTGTCTTGAAGAGGACTACAGAAACGTTTTCCATATTCTCCACCCGCATAGATCAAAGATCATACTCCCTGCTCTTACACTAATTCCTCTATGCGGGATTATCTTTTCATGAAGAGATGGAAACTACTGACACAGGCAATGATGAATTGTGACACCCGCTATCCCCCATACATATATCCCCAGTATTTTAATGATTAGACATTAGTACTTATTAGACGCCTCTCTTCTTGTAACATTGTCCTTGTAACCTTGCAGAACAGCTTGTTTTCTAATTTTTTCCATCTCAATTTCTTTCTCGATTTTTTGGAGCTCTTTGGAAAGTATGGTTTTTCTCTCAGCTAGGAAATTAATTTTTCTCTGAGTCTTAGTTAGCTTTGGCATATTGTCTCGGTAGTTTCTATTCATCCAATAAATAGCTCTCTCCAACTCGGACTTTGTCTGGTTGTAACTGTACCTGTATTTTTCCAATTCCGCTGACAGCATCTATTGGTTAAAGCTTGATTGGTTATTTGTAAGATTATAAAAAAATTATCGAGTAATTTTTTTCTTAATATGTCAGCTTTGACAAAAGTAAAATACTAAGAATAATTCCTAAAGAAAAATCGGATTTTATTTTACATGGAGAAGAAGTGCAATTTTTTCTTATCAATCTTAAGTTAGACGTGGACTGTATTGTAAATGTAAAGAATTTACGTATACAATTTAATGAATTTTTTAAAGGTATTTAAGATTAAGATTGATTGAAGTTGCAAACTTAAAACTTTTACTCATACGAAAAAAAATTTCAGAAAACAGTTTCTCAATTTCGAAGTCGTATGATGATCCCCAAAAGATCTGTAAATCCGTTTCTCCCCAAAAATAGATGTAAGGGGGAAAATCTTAACGCTACAAAAGCTCGTTACAACATCTTAGAAAAAGATAAGTGACGAAAAACATGCTTCAAAAGAAAAATTGCTCACATTCTTCTATCATTGATTTTTCAAAGTATTATTTACCAAAAGATCATCAAAAGCTTTCTTCCAAAGTAAACCAGTTTCTCTCTGAAGCTTCAGAAATCCACATCGTATATCTTTGGAGGTAATGACTTCTGTACATTTACTCCATGCTTCCATCATAGGTAGCTGTAAAGAGAAAATTTATCCCTCTTGCCTCTACTTTTCACTTAAAATCTGTATAACGCAGTAAAATTAACACAGCACTTGAAATCAGCGTTTTAGTTAGTAAATATATGGTTTAGTTCCCCATTTACATAAAAGGAGTTTCTTCAAGTGCCAGTAGTTGAATAACGAAATAATATAGAAATTTCAATTAAACGTTTGACTGATAAAATCTTGATAAAATAGCAAAAGTTGTTTTTTGTGAAAGTAAAAGTTATAAATTACATCATCATTCATCTCTTCATAAATTTCTTCAATCTTGTTTGACCATGAAACTCCGAGTTCCATAACATAATTGGCAATGTTATCCTAAAATACAAAAGAAGTTTTAATATTAATAATGTGTTTTTAACTGCCGTATTCACCGGTAACTTGAACGGCAGTCAAACTTATGATTGGCAGTTAAAGAAGGAAAACTAGTTCTCTCCGCCAATCAAGGTTTGAATCCCCGTTCTGCCGTCGCTAGGCGGTGAAAAACGAGTTTCTCTGCATTGTGGAAGGCAGAGAAAACCTGTTTTCGACCGCCTAGCGACGGCAGACAAGCTTTAACCACCGGTCAAGTTATCGGTGAATACAGCAGTAAACGGACATAAGGTTTGATTAAAAATGTTTGGGAAATTAATTTTAAATATTCTATAAAAAATAACGGTAAGATTTTATTTGATAATGTTACAGGTCTTCCATTCGTTGTGTTAATTGAACACTAATGCGTATTACGTTTGTTTTCTTGAAATATTTCATGTACGAATAGTTCATTTCTTAATTTCTATTATGGTGGTTAATTGAAACAAAAAAGGAAATATCGGATTCATATTTTTAAGTTTTGACTTTTACTAGGAAATACGAGTTTTTGGTGACTTTCGAATAACAACTTATTTTTAAATAAAAATGATGTTGCATTCATTAGTTCTCATTTTGATATTAATTGGAAAAAATTAACAATTTAATTACAAGTATAATTCTTGCATGAAATTAATTATGATGCTTATTTGGTGCACTGCATTTATCATGAACAGAAAAACAATAACGTTAAGTTAATCTGTAGTTGGTCGACTTAATTGGTATTTATATTTGTATTCACAAGATACACAAGCACAAGAAAGAAGTAGTTATTCGTAAAACCTGAAATATTGGTACACATAATTGCAAATAAATTTTGCTTAAAACAGGCAAAATTTAAAATTGATACATTTTTTAGAACACTATGCGGTATTTTGTTTCATTTCTTTCTGGGAGTCTCACATTGCATCTTTTTTGGTGAGAAAGGAATGTGAAATTTTAAAATTAAAGTAATGCTTTATGTTAAATTAAAAAGGAGCTGTTACTTTTAAAGCTTGAATTTCTCTGTTCCCAGCTTCTTCCACGCCCGATAAATACTTATCCACTTCGCCTATCATCGGTTTCTGTACTGCCAAGTGCTCTTCTGCGCGCTTTTTGCAGTGGGCGTATTCAAGCTCAAAGTACTGTCGGAAGAAATGCGTATTAAAAAAACTGAATGGCCCCTTCCTTCTAAAGATAATTATAAAAGCCAATGTGTCGTTTAATCACGTTTTTAAAATTCCGGAAATTTTTTTTAAAAATAATTCCCGTAAACTTCAAAATCGTTAATATAATTCATATAATTGATTTGCCTTACTTTCTCACTCATAGCCACAATTTTGTCAAATTGTTCCAACACATCAGTGCACTCTTTTCTACGTTCCTGCATAAACTAAAATAGTTAAAATAAATTAGTTATATTTAAATATTGTTAATTCAATTAATATAAATTCCCTCTTAAAAATTTCTCTATTTAGTCAAATATGTATAACTCAAGAAAAATTATGCATTAATAAATTTATTATTAATATTATTTACTTATTTATATGTTTAAAAAAAACTTACTTCTTGTAAAGCAATTTCTTTGTTGACATCAATTTTGGATAAAATCTGTGAAATAAAGAAATTTTGTAAAATTAAAAATATTTAACATTGCAGAAAAATATTCAACATTCAATTTAATGTATAGTATTGAAAACTATACTAATTCTAAGTACTGTGTCTGCTTTGACTCTACGTTTACCGATGTAGAAGCAGAAAAACATTATGGTTTCTGGTTTGTTTTCTACTATATTACAATGCAATCATTTATTATTTACAACCATAGTGATTTTCAAGAGAATTATTCTTATTCTGAGGATTTAATACCAAATCAAATTCAGTTCAACTAACAGCTTAGTTGCTGAGTGTTTTATTATCATGGATATATTTAGGAAGAAGACGTTTTTTCGTGCAGTTCTTGAATCTTGATAGCTCTTAGAGAATCACATTTATTATTAATTTCTATAATTTCACTTAACCATTAAAAAATTACCATTTATATCACTTAACCATCAAAAAAGCCTTGCTCCCTTAAGATTCCCCAGTCATGTGTCTCACAGGGTGGATTTAGGGTCAAGGTTTTTAAATTCATTTTTACCTCTTGAAAGTTTTTTTCGGCCTCTTTATCCACGCTGTTCATCTCATTGAGAACCTCAAAAGGAGCAGTTTTCATCTTTTGCTGGGCTAGGAAATCATTGTCCAGATGGTAATCAGGATGCCCGTACAAAACATTGAAGTTGTACAGATGTAGGTCCCCCAGAGCCTCGACCATCTGCGAGACAGGGGAAAAATATGGGTGTTTTAGGATTAGCCATGGGCGCAAAAATCTGACTTTTGATTGTCCTATTCAACCTGAATATACCAATATACACTAACAGACCTTAGTTTTCCATTTTTCTTTTTCTTCGTCATAGAACTTTTGAAAACCGTCTTCCGACAAAACGGCTTCAGAGGGGAGATCACTAAAAGAATGAAATTTTTTATAAATTGTCAAACATAAAAATTAATATTTTAATCCAATGAATTTTTTTCATCCAAAGATAAAAAAGAGGTATATAATGAGATCGTTTTGTAGTAGCCTTATTTATATATTATCAGTACATTTCTTAATTTAAGTTTATACCTTTCCTTTTTATCTTGCATTGTTATTTCCTCAAATTTCAAAATTAATGAGTATCTCAAACTTAAATCTCCGAATTTCGCTAAAGAAATTTATTTATTTTTGTCAACGTAATACCGGTTTAGAAATCTCTTCTACTACAAGGCTGTTAACAGCATTTCTTATGTTCATATTTTACTAGTGTACAGGTTTTTTTTAAAGTAGAAAAAGGACTTCCAGATAGGAGGACCGAATGACTGCATGAAAAATATCGGAGGGCAGATTAAGTCCGGAAAAATCAGACTTTTTAATTCCAAAAATCATAAAAATAATTAAACACTTTTTTATTTTACTCTTTTGATTTTTTCCGTCAAAAATCTTGACAAAACTATGAATAATTTAGAGTGTGAAATTAACTTATTAAAGAATCAGACGTTCAAAAACCAAGGGATTTTTGAACGATATTAGACAATATTTGAAAAGGGAAATACTATTTTCTGTGAATAGACTTACAGTACATTATAGGTCTAAAAATATCAAATTCTTTAGGAAAAAAGTCCAAAATGAAAGTGTGGGGACTTTCTATTAAAGGGGGTCATGGTAAGGATAGAGGGATACATATCTCTGGTTATTTTCCTTTTTGAGGTGAGATTTTATTTTAAGTAAGAGTTATGATGTAATTCTAACTAAACTACAGTTATTAGTGAACTGTAAAAACCCGACATTTTAGATTTCAGCTGCCAAAAATTTCAGAAAAAAATTTCAATCACATAGTTGTAACATGGTCCATGGATTGAAAGTTGTAACAAAGTTGATGGATCAAAAGTTGTAACATGGATCTGAATTGAAAACAATGTTAACATATTAAATTGAAATTTAACTTAATTATAATTATAAAAAGCTAAGAATGAAAATAGTTTAAATAATGGAAAGCAAGTAACTTTCAATTTTCTTAGTAGTTCTAGTTAATAAAACACAATCTATGTTTACTTACCCAAATTCTTCAAAGAAAAACAGTATCCTCCAAAACTTTTTGTTATAAAAGTAGACTTATAACAAATTTGTTAAAAGTAGAATTTTTATAAACATGTTATCATTTCATCCTCCTAGTGGCAATAATTATTTAAAGTATCATAGGAAAATATCTCTGATGCAAAACTATTATCTTAAGAGAGAAGTATAAAAAGATACTAAACACTCAAGTTTTCCTTCTGTTGTGTTATGAAACTTATAAGTACTAATTTAAGAATAAATACCTTGTGGGAAAAGGTATTGAAAATGAGACTCAACATGGTAACGAATTTGTTAATATAACCCTATAATGCCCACTACAAGAAATATCAAATGAAAAAATTATTTTTTGCCTTATTCCATGTAGTTTAGAACCAAATTTGGAATTTTTGTAACAAATTTTATAAGACTTTGAAATTGGGAATTGAACCTAAACTTTATAAATTTTAGGTACTTTCGTATTAGCCCGTCCATCGTTTTCGCCAACTTCGCCAAAACGCGCCAAAATACGGGATTTCATCAGAATCGCCGAAAAACACATTTTTTAACATCAAAAACATCTTTATAACATCAGAAAATAAAAAATAAAAGTTTCATGTGGTTGGGGGGGGGGGCTGCCGCCCCCCCCAAACCCCCCCTGCCCTATCTATAACCAAACTCGTTGTGGGGGTAATCAGACACAGTAAGGATTCAGAAAAATGGGAATCAGTATTCTTGGATGAACCAAAACTACGGATATCACTCGTTAAGAGCATAAAAATAACTTTTTTAGCACTAACTTACTTGCAAAATGGTCGATCCTACCGCCGGCGATCTTTTGTCGATTCTACCACCGGCGTGCATACGCAAAACATTGAAAGACTCTGGGGCTCGGCAAAATGGCGCAACAAAGTTCACCGTGGAACGACACGAAAGCATTTAGACTCCTACCTTTCAGATGCAGTCTTCGTTCTTACCTTGTAAACACTGTTGAATTTACGTTCAAAACAACCTGCGCGGTGCGCCAGCGGGTGCGCACACATTATTTCACCCATGGGCTTACCGATTTAATTGCGCGCGCATGCGCCAGTGATCGGAACTAGCGCGATTTCGCTACGTTTTCCAGGGTTACCAGAATCAACGGTAGTGTTGCGGGGTTTACCAGACTTGGCGACTTATCGCCCCTGTTGGCAAATGGACGAGCTAATACGAATGTACCAAATTTTAGCACCTGAAGGTGCAATTATTGCTGTAATAACTTAATGTGCTGTTGTATATGCTGTAATAACTAATTAAATAATGTGCTGAAAATGGGGTCAATTCATCACCAGAGGGCGTTAGTATTGATTATCACGTAGCTACACAAAACAATGCAACTGATACTATGCTGCTAGTAATGCATTCATTCACTAGTAAACAATGTAGTTATCATGAATGAATGTAGGTATCCTGTGATCGCTGGCATCACATGAATTGAGTCCATTGAAGCTAAACTTATGGTAGCTTATTTGTTACCATGGGCAGTAGAGGGATAACCCTATTGGAAATTTTTTTTCTGGTATTCCATAAACCAGTATGAATTATACTAGTTCCAGTATAATTCATACTGGTTTATGGAATACCAGAAAAAAATTTCCAATAGGGAAGGATATTTGTAAATATAGTAGGAGGCTGATAAAAATTTTATTTTAGTATTTATTGCTATAAATCAAACATAAATAATTTTAGGTAACTAATTTATCATCATTCTGATACTTCTTTTTCATAAATGAGATATAGTTTAAGCACTAACATAAGTTATTAGTAAATATAAAAGAACATGTTATATAAATGAGAATAAAAAAGTAACATAAATCAACAAATCTGTTTTAAAAAGCTTTATTGTTAAACTATTAATTTCACTATAATCCTAATCCTAAAATGAAATCAGAATTTCTTCTTGAGCTTATGAGGAAAATGGGACAAAAATTTGTTCATCTGTACAGGATCCATATTTTTCACACTTATTCCAGGAACAAAGTCACCTCCTGCTTTTACTTGCCTTTGAATAGCTTCTTTTCTAGCCTAAATAACAAAAATATTTCAATACATTATTTTGTTTTAAAAACACACATGCAACCAATATTTTTATTTAATTGCTTAGACAACATTATCCAGCATCCCAATTAAATTTTATTAACAGCACTTCTTTTCTAGCCCAATTAAATTTTATTAACAATTTAAAATTCTACTGTTGGGAGAAGTTACTCAAGTACTGATTAAGAAAGGTAGAATTTCTGTTATGTGTTTTAGTATTGGCAAAATAATTGATGGCTTAATACACAAGTTTCAAAATACTTTTTTTTTAAAAGAATAAATTTACCAAATATTCAGCATAACATTCAGTCACTGCTTTAGCCTCTGTACTGCATAGTTCTTGGACATTATTTTTGTCTTTCAAACAAGTAATAAAAGCGTAAGTTTGAGTAAGGCATGGCACCTCTGAAAATACATAAAGTACACAATATCAATATCTAGGTATAAAAGGTTTAATTATTTGTGGTTTGAAACACAAACTTCTACCAATGTTCTAAGGAGACGTTCATAAGGGGGTCCAGCAAAATCTCACCTGGGGAGGGGGGAGTCGATTAAAATCTCACGTCAGCTTTAAGTTTAGAAAATATACATTTTTTCTTTTATATTCTTTAGCGCAACTTCAGGAAAAATTTGCAGATTAGTCAAAACAGCAGAGTTAAGCCCATGTTTTTGATTTCAACACATATTTTTACCAAAATTTTTGAAAACATAATGCCGATAAGACGAATAAAAGACCTTTCAAAGAAATTTATTTGTTTAAAAGTGATGAAGAAAATCTCATGTGAGAATTTGAGGGGGGAGGGGGAGGTCCAGTAAAATCACACTAAATCTCCCCAAGGGGAAGGTAGGGGTCCAGAATTTGAGAAAAACACCTCTCGTAATTTATGGATGTCCCCTAATATATCTTTTAAAAAATCTGCACAGCTTTGGTAAGGGGATTTTCTACGGTTAAAAAAGCAACTGGCAGTGAAATATAGTACTAACTGAGCAACTGGCCACAATAGACGGCTCTTACCAAGGCTATGCCAAAAAATCAAGTACGAAGCTTAAAGATAATCTAACTAGATCTCAACTAGCAATGTTGCTTTAAAAAATTAAATAACCATACCACTCTCCTTTCCCCGTCTCGTTGAAACATGATTTTTAAGAGCCATTGGCCATTCTTCCCTGAATGGAACTTTGTTTGCTATTTGAGGTCTCCTTCCATTGTGGGGCTTTATACGGCGAGGTATGTAGGTGGTCATTTCTGAAAAGAAATACGTTAAAAATATTAATGATTGCACAAATTAAAATTAAATATCAATCACTAAAACCGTAAAAACTACCAGGAGTAGGGAAGACTGGGGTAGGATGGTACACCTTTAATAAATCTTATAATTAAAAACAAAATTAGTTTTTGCGTGTTCCACCAGGTAAAGCCACCAACAAAATGTTAATTTGAAAGTTTCAAATTTGTACACGAAACACTAAATAAAAAATATATCCTTTTAAAAAAAGTGCCATCCCTCCCTCCTTTCCCCTACAGAAAATGTTAGAAATAAAACAACTGGTACAGCTTCAGAAAGAGTCCTCCAGCCACCATGTTTACCCACAGTCAAAGTGATGACTGTCAAACAGAGATATAATGATTTATATTATTGTTATTAAATCCTAAAATAATTGTAATAAATAAATTATTTGTGAAGGCTTCTACGGCCGGCGTTATAATTAACACTTAGGTTTTCCGGGCTTGTTGGCTAAAATCTTGTATATTGATGAACACTAGTAGAACTAATTAGAGTTCATCAATCTACGAGATTATGGCCAACAAGCCCGGAAAACCTAAGTGTTAATAAATTAGGCCACTGAATCCGAAAACGTTATAAAATCCTATTGACTGTTAAATAGCTGTACCGTTGAATTTAACTGCTGTTGAACGGTTGACGGTATAATACGCAAGTACCATAAATTATTTGTTAGATATCTAATAGTATTATTAGGTCTTTTTACTGACAACACTTAATGATTCTGTGGTTACACATGGACACTGGAGTACTCGGACCTGGAAAAAGTGCCCGAACCTACAAACCTGGTTCGGGGGAGCTCTTCCCAGCTCCATAGAAGCAATACCTAAGGTTTGGGGAAACTTTATTAGGTTCGGGGGAAGGGTACAACTTTTTCCAGGTCTGGGAGGGGAGGACTCTTTCTAAATCTGTTCTAAACAACTTTCAATCATTTAAAATTTTTTTTGGCACAGATCCATCTTGTATATTGATGAATACTAGTAGAACTAATTAGAGTTCATCAATCTACGAGATTATGGCCAACAAGCCCGGTTTTCCTCTTTAAGTCCATAGCTTGCAATTAACTTTCATAGAAGTTGAAGGGTATGGCAGTCACTAACAAATATATTTGCAGCCGAAACCGCAGTTGGACATTTGAACATATTCCACACCTGTGGCGTAGCCAGAAAAAAATTTCGGAGGGGGATGCTGATATTTCGGGTGGGGATATGGGGTATTTTTAGTGGTTTTCTATGGTCCAAAAGGAAATTTCCCAAATTTCGGGGGATATATCCCCAAATCCCCCTCTGGCTACGCCCCTGTTCTGCACCCCAGACCTGTATCGAATCGATTCTTCAAATATAAAGAATATCTTGAGATATATTTTACAGGGGAATATTCAATTACCATGAACAATTGCCATGGCGAAAATATAAGAATGCACTTGCAAAAGTACAAATATTGGAAAAAATCAAAATTAAAACAGGAAAAATTTTGAAGAATTAACTGGAAACATAACTTTAAAAAAATAGCGAAATTATCCTGAACTTTAGGATTATTAGCTGGACGTAAACGTCAAATTTTAGCTATTATAGCCAAAAGTAATCAAAGGTAAATCCCAAGAATCCGAGCCTGGTTATATTTGGTGTTATCCAATGCCGTTTATTGGCGAGTAAGCAATTCAACTATGAGGTATTAAATTTAACGTTAAGAAATCTTTTGTGGATAATTTAATAAAAATTATTAAACTTTTGTTCCAAAATGTATAGGGCAAAGAAATTATCTGTAAAATACATGAAAGTAGGAAATTTACCAAAATCTTCTCAAATCTAAACAAAATGTGTGTATACACACAAACACAAGTTCTCTTCACTTCTATCGCTATCGTAGCTTTTTTAGTTGAGTTTTTAAGTATAACCTTTTTAAAAATATTAAAACTTAATAAAGATCTTTCTCATGTACATTAATAATGATTAAACATTTTTTCACACTATTAAATAATAATAATTACATTTAAAACAATAATAAAAACAAAACCTTACGGTAGAACCCCAGAGAACTGAAGTACGGTTTGTAGGAGACCGAAACTTGCTTCGCCGAATTTCGAAACTTCTGTGTATTTATTCTAAGAACCGATAAATAATAACAAGAATTTTGAGATGTGAAATATCTTGGATCACCTATTTAAGCTGGGTAAGTTGAGTTATATTTCAAAATTAAACGATCTTATGTGTTATTTAATTGTTAACGTGAACATCAATAGTATTTTTGTTGATTTTTATAGTTTTTTAAGTGCTGGAATATAATACGTGATAGTTTACTTACAACGTCAAAACAAGTGCTTTTGATCTCCGACACATTTTATTATACTTCTTCATGATATTAATATTTCCTATTCAAAGAAATCATTACTCTTTTAATAATGATGAATGACAGTATTAAACTGGTGATATTTTTATGGTTACATAATTAACCTTTACCCTACATTTTTATTATTTTCAAAATCACTGCGTTTGAAAGAAAAGGGTGCATTTTCTGTCATCAGATATAAAAAGGATTTGAATATATTAGTCTTCAAAACATCCTACAGGATAAACAAGTAAGTGTCAAATCCCTAATTGATTATATTCAGGTATACATAGTAAATTGATTATGGGTTGATATCGTTATTTTAATGTTTTTATAACAAGTAAAGTAGCTTGATAATTATTTTATCCAATGACATTTATTGAGGAGGTATTTCATATTTTTTTCCTTTCATTTGATAATTTTCCCAGTTAAACTCATGCAATTGTGTACACACTGTTGTTTTACTACCTTTTTATGATACATTCCTATCATTAGAACTGAATTAAAACAGTGTTAGGTTAAAACTAATCATGGGCATAGCCAAGGTGGAAGGCTTTTGAGATATCTTTCTCCTGAAAAGTAAGAAAATGCCCTTGTGTCTAAAGAAAATGACAATGTTTATTTTAGGATTTAGCTAGGCACAAGCTTTGAGTTTTATGCTAAATTTCCGAAATTAATCAAATATCAAACTAAAAATACAAATTAGGTGTCTCAACTAGCTGTGTTTCTTTTAGTTTTTGTTTATATTTTTATGTACAAATGTATAAAAGGTGCCAATATAGTTCGATAGGAGAGATTTGCCCCCTGCTTATTCTGTCAATGTGTTTTGAAATTATTTTATTATATTCTACAGGCAGATCATTATATATAAGTAGCTTTGATATGAATATTTAACGAGTGTTATCAATCACTAAGCCACTCTTATTGTAAGTTTATAGCAGATTTATTGTAAATGTTTCACAAAGTGCTAAGTCTCCACTTTCAAACTATGCTATTAGGAAATCTTCAAGTACTCCACATATATGTTTGAGTTTCTTATTCATGCAAAATCTAAAAATCTCTTCAGAATGCCAAAAGACCACTTTTTCACCTATAAAATGCTCCATGAGACTAAAAATTTGGGAACTCTTGATTTAGACTAGAAAAAAGATCCATTTTTTTGTAGTATTCTTTGTATTAAGTTGAAAACTACTGTAAAATATTTGGTACTTTAGGATTAGTTGGGTATTATTCTTATTAATAATCATATTTAATTTGCAATATTTAACAGATTAGATATAAATACATTTAAAATATTATAAGCACTATAATGCTAAATTTATTTATATGTTATTTGAAATTTTTAATTTTCTTTTAATATTTGCTTATTTTTGGCAATATATTAGAACTAGAACATTTGGTACTTGCACTTGGCTTGTCCTAAAGTACCAAATATTTTATTAGAAAGGTTTATATGTTCATGATTTATCAGGAAAAATATTTTAGTGTTTCTTTGTGGGATAAAAACATGGGACTGTAAAGTAAAATAAAAACGAAAAGAAGAGTTCTTCACCAGTAACTCTGGTGAGAGGATTGTGTGAGAAAACTCCAGCTCTCGAGCGTCGCCTCCAACCGTGGACCGGTTTCGCCCTTGTTAGGGCTCATCAGCACGGTATAGGAAGGCAACGCAAGAGAGCGTAGGGAGAGCTTTTAGTCTAGCCGACTGTAACGGAAAAAGTGGTGACCATTGATTAGTCCTCCACTATCTGCTGGAATGAACTGCGCATTCCCTAGAACAGAAATCTGTTTTGTCAAGTTTAAACATGTTATATTCAAAATAGCATATGCTAAGAATGTGTTGGTAATTGCAGTCTTTCTGAAATTTATATTTCATCATACCTCTCTATACCTCTCAAATAATTAAATTAACACATGGTAAATGGTGTAACATTTATTTTTCTTTTTTTCAATCAATCAATCTATTACACAATTACAAAAACAGAGCACATTACAAGTGCAAAAAATAGTGCATTACAATTGTATTACAACTTAACACTTATAAATTATCTTGTCTGTCTAAATCTATTTACTTCAACTCACAACAAATATATAATCTTTTTAATAAATTTTTATTACTTAATAATCACACAGAGGTGAAACTGACCTGAAATCTAAAACCCTGAAAACTACAGCTATGTAAAACCAAAGGAGGAAAACAACTCTAAAATACATAGGCTGTTACTGTTTTAGAAAAATTATTAAACTCGGTACTTCATTGATAAATTATAGCAGAATAAATATTTCAAAAAACCAAAGTTTTCTAAAAGAGTTTCTAAAACCAAATATTATGCTCATATATAGTGGAAGTGGAAGAAACTAATATTCAAACATGAAAAGTCCATCTTAATATTTCACCTCTGATCACAGTCATTTCAAAGTTTTAAATGCATCACAGTATGAATAGGTAACAGCACCTAGATTTAAATTTTTACGAAGATTACAACATACAACATTATATATTCAAGATACAAGTATTTTACGCAAAGAGTTGCAATAACTTTTATTCTTTAGTATTGTGTACCACCTTTTAAATTAGTTGATAAAAATATAAAAAATCTTAAAGCTTAGAAATTAGAAGGAAGAAGGTGTGATTATAATTTATAATTTCTAAAGAGCATTCAAAATTCACAAAAGAGGAACATCAAGTGTGATTTATTAAGTACAGTCCACTCTGCTTCATGTGATCACTTTTGTCTAAGAGTAGAATGATAACAAAACAGGGTTGGCCGGTTTAAACCAAATTGGTTTAAACCAAATGGTTTTTTTGCCAAAAAACCACTTGGTTTTTTTGTTTTTTTTAGAAATTATAAAATATTTTCAGGATTTTTTTTAAAGAAAGTGTTATTAAGTATAATCTTTTGCACAAAATTAAAAGGTCAGATTTATCAAAAAATTGACATTTTAAGGTGATTAAAAATCAGAAATATTTTAATTTAATGGTTTTAGTTATTGAATTCTCTCTATCTAAACTTAACCTTAAATGCTTTTAGTTAAACTTATTATATGTTGCAAGAGATAGTTTATTTATTAATTTCCTTTAAAATGAAACATTATTTCAAAGAGTAATTAATTAAGATACACAAAAGTTATATGTTTTTCACTGAAAAAAGATGGCTTGGATTTTAATTGATAAAATCAATTTGTCTTATTTGTCAGTCATAAAAACCAGTTGGTTTTTTTACTAAATTAATAAAACCGTCGATTTCTTTAATGATAAAAACTAAAAATCATTTGGTTTGTTTATAAACAGATAAAAACCAGTAGGTTTTTTTACTAAATTAATAAAAAACCGTTGATTTCCTTAATGGGATTAATTATCTCAATCATTTATCCAATTTCAAATAGCATTAGTTGCTTAGATTTCACTTTTATTTATTTAAAAAATGTTATTTTCTCTTTCTAAAGAAATTTTTTAAGTTTATAAATTAATCCATATAATTAAGATAATTAATTTGATTATTTTACCATTTAATAATTAATCAAATTAATTATCTCAATCAATTATCCAATTTCAATTAACATTAGTTGTTTACATTTCACTTTTACTTCTTATTTAAAAAATTAAATTTTCTCTTTCTAAAGAAATTTCTTAAGTTAATAAATTAATCCATATATAATTAAGATAAATAATTTGATTATTTCAACCATTTATCCAAGGTAAATTAACACCGATTTTTATTCACCACAATAATATTAGATAGTCAAATTGGAATATTTAAAAAACAAAAATTATTTTTTAAAACAAATTAATTTAATTTTAATTAACTAATTAAATTAATTAATCAAAATATACAAATCATTTATCAAATATAAACAACCTCTGAAATAAATGTCTCATTTACAACTCAATTTCAAACATCACTGCTAAAATAACTTATTCTGAAAAAAATTCTAATAAAACTTGGTTTAAACCAAAAAAACCCAGTTTAAACAAAAAAAACAAATAAACCCGTTTTTTTTTTAAAAACCAGGTTTTTTGCCAACCCTGTAACAAAATATCCGATTTGATATTTAGAAAGTTTCAAACAGTTTAAGTTCAGTGTTTCCAAGTGTGTATTTTGCAATTTTTACATTCTTAAATAAAAATATGAAAAAGGAACATACAAAATTAGTAAATTAATGATTCAATTTCAATGATTATTTATTAAAATTGGGCTTCAAGCAGATAATAAAGGGGATTTCACCAGATGTGAGTTGATAACATTAAGCCAAATTTCGATCACAAAAACGATGCATTTTGCGTTAAGTTAAATAGGAGTGATCGGGACTGGTCAATTTTGATAACATTATCCGATTGATAACATTAACCGCGATCACAATAAGAGGAGTCTACTGTAGGATATTTCTTTAAGAAAGGACTTTGCATTAAGGTTATTTTATATTTGATTTTCTACTAAAAGTGATACAACATTGAGCTTAGCTAAATTGTTATGAAAAGGAAATGAAAACTCCAAAGAAGAATGAACATTTAACTAAATTACTTAAATAATGGTTTCTCAAAGCAAATTTTACTTACACATCTCTTAAAAACAGCATAATTCAAGTGTTTTATATTTAAGAAGATTTGTTTAATTACACTCCATATTAATTTATTTTTAAAAATTAAATATATTCATATAAAATTTTAATAAAAATTATTGATTCTTAAATTTTTTGATAAGACTTCAAACTAGTATGATAATTTGTTACTTTTTAGGGAAAAATAGAGTATTTTTTATGTACATCATCTAGCTTTCCATACATTTTGAAATGGTCCATAAATAACATGTGTATGTTATAAGTTATAATAAATAATTGAGTGATATATAGACTGTATAAAATATTTTCACTCCATCTTTTTGAGAAAAATATTTTTCTCAACTACCTTTTAAATGCCCTTTATAAATGTTTCTAAAATTCATGAATGGATAAGTTTATAAATAAAAAAATTTATGAGGGCAGAAAATTATTTTATTAAAATAAATTTATATGATTGAAACAAAAAAGTCTTCCCTAGTTTGTGTACTACAAAATTTTTTCAAGGATAGATAATACAATCTAGTACTCTTTAATTTTTTTAATAATTATAATAATTTAAAAGCTTATTTTAAAATTGAGTAAATGGCTTCAAAACATGTATTTTTAAATATTTTTGCAAGTATGCAAATTACGTGTGGTTGTCTTGCACCTGAAATAATTGTGGTCCACAACATCACCTCATTCATTCATTCATATTGCAGTGTTCATATCCAATAAAAAATACCATTATCACATAAACATGAAAAATTCAATATTATCCCCAAGTGCACTTAGCTACTAAATTGTGTAATTTCTAAATGAAACTTCTCTCCTTAACCTAAGGCAGCGTTTCTCAACCTTTTTATCCTCACGGGGAGAACCTTTGTGAAAAAAATGTTTAGATTTAATAGATCCCCTGATAAATATTATCGTATTTTAGTATAACTATAAAGTCGTTCGTTTCAAGACAATAACAATCCGATCATAAAATAAAATATACCTGCTTGATATAAAAATGTTAAATTTTTATCAATTGCTACCTACAAAATGCAACTCAATATAAAAGCCGAAACAAATTCTTAAAAGAAATTGTCAAAACTGACTGAAATGTAAAACTGTTGGACATTTGTAAAGGATTTTTGCTTAGGATTTTTTTTTCAGTTTTGTGGGACCTAGTTTTCTGCTTGGGGATACTCTCCCAAAAAATGTTTGTGGATTTTAACTAAAAAAAAAATTTTAACCCCTGATTTCAGAAAGCTGACCATTCTTTTTTTGAAATTGTAGTATTTATAAAAGTTGAAACTATTAGTTATATCATTTGAAAGATAAGTTAGATATTTTAAATTATGTTAATAATTAATTTCATAAATTAATAAAATATAAATATCACAGGCTACTAATCTAACAATGAAATATATGTTTCAAGATCCTCACATGCTCCCAAGTATAGCAATTTTAAATAATTTAAAAACATGAAAATCTAAGGAAATTAATTCAACTATGCATATTGAAATGAAATTCCGTGCTTTATCTTACCATGATATTATTGTTGCATGTATTATTTTTATATTCTTAAATTATCATTGTATGAATAAACTTGCTGAACAGTGTATCAAATACTAACTGCAGATAAAATTGTAATGCATTATGCATTAAAAAACAAAAATAATAATGTATATATTATTTCTGCCTAAGCATTGCATTTTTAAAATTATCTGAAAATAAAAAAAAATAATAATTTTTAAAGGGTATTTTGTCGTAGGTAAAATATTTTTACGAAGGTTATTTTAGTGATTTTTAATTTTAAGGTTGAAATATTAAAAAATTAAATTTCTTACAAGTACATTATTAAAAAATGATTTTTTATTTAAATAAACTAACATGTTTTAATAATTTAGTGAGATTTAACTTGTTCTTCCTCGTCTATCTTTTCGTCTGTGCATCCAGATTCACTTACTGATCTATTAGCATTAGTAGATTCTGTTTCTTTTGTTGCCGTTTTTCTCTTAGGGGGTACTTTATAATTCTCAATTGAAAATATCGTTGGACAAGCATCGTTCTTAAGCGTTCTCCTATTATTCTGGGGACCTTTGGTTATGAAAGAATCTTTGGTGAAGTGCTCGGAGCAGATAACGCTGTATTTTGATGGTTCCCATGTACCTTTCTTTATCTGATACAGCCACAGTTTTAGTAGATTCTTGTTATTCAGTGGAAATCTGAAACAAATATTGTTTTAGTTTTTGACTCTAAAACTATGATGTAACATGTTTTTTTCTTTAAATTCAAATTTTTTATTTATTTCTATATTAAATACTTTTTTCTTATGTTGTAGTTTATGCATCTTGGAAGCACTTATGTAAATTTTTTCATGAACCTTTTTTTACCCTTAATATTACAAACAAAATAAAAATTTTAGCTATTTATCAAATTTTATGCTGTATAGGATAAATAATTAGCTATTATAAACTTATAACTCACACTTAAAACATGGAATTAACCGTTGTAGATATTTTGCAAAATGTTTAAGATTTTCCTAATGAAATAAAGTTAACTGTGATTGTAAGAAAAATTTACTTTGTATGAATGAGTAGACTAAACATTGTTCTTTGGCAAACATCAAATACCAACTAAATCTGCATACTCTTAAGATAAATGTCGGAAAAGAAAGTTATGTCGAAAGTGTAATTTTAGAGTCTTGTTTTTATGACAAAATTGTCACCTTTCTTCATAATTTATAGTTAAAGGAATTATCTTTAAAAAAATTAAGAAAGCATAAAATACCGACCTATTTATATTTGTTGTCTATTCAATCTTATTCATATTATTGCATCTTGTTCAAATTTATAAAAAAAATCCAAATATCGAGGCTTTAATAAATTTTTAAACCCAAATAATCAAACATTTTTTTTGTTCAACTAATAAATTAAAGTTAACTAAATAGCTGATAAAATTATATTCAAGCAAAAACTATTACTTTAAGATATTTTATAAGCTATCGAAAAAGAAACTTTTAAAAATTTATCTTATGTTAGTTTTATAGCGAAGATATATCCGTACTTTAGTATTAGCCGGGCGCAAGTGTCAAGTGGTCTGATAAATCCCTAAAAACAAGCAAATATCGAAATAAAAAACTATCAAAGTATGTCAATTAGTTGTTTCTTTTAATATTATTATGTGTATTTTTTTAAAGCGATGCCAATTATTTTGATTGTAAATTTGAGCTCGGCTAAGTTCCCAGATATATAAGTTCCCAGTATATAAGTTCCAGATATTAAGTTCCCAGATATATCACTATTTAAAGATTTTTTTCAAACAAATTTCGTATTTTTTTCTCACCCAAATGACATATTCTCACTTGCCTACATAACTTTTAATCCCATGTTGCGTCACTCTCTTATAATGCATCCCGATAGAGATCTCGCCACGCAAATCTACAATATGTTTTCCTGTCAATTTTTTCTCAATAGCAGATTTAGTTTTCCTTAGATTCCTCTCACCAACTAACCCCCAGAATATCCTCTTTTTCTCCCAGTTCTCCGTTTTTAATTCTTCTCGTAAAATTAAAATATGTTCACGAAAAAACGCGTTTCTATCCTATATATGTGCGATCTCTCTTGGTTTCTTACCTGTGAAATGTTATGTGCCCTCCCTTGGTATTTCGGTTCTTGCATCCATTTGCACTACACGAATTAACCATTTTAAATTTCAACTTAAATTTATATGTTTGAACTTAGTCCGGGTATCTTGCTCAATTTTATCTCAAAAACGGTACTTCTGAAATAGAAACCGATCGATAAAACCATCTTCTGGCGTTGCCACTCGTAGGAGTATAAATAGTTAGTATTAGATTTTCTGCTTACTTCCCTAATTTAAAATTTGCAACTGCTGTTAAAAATTAACAAAAAACTTAAACGCCGTGTTTAACATTATAATTGTGTTGTATTGGGAGTTGGTGTTGGGTTAGTTGATTTTGGTATTTAAAGAATTAAGTCGTACAATTTATCAGGATGCAGAATATGTCCGAACATGGTTCGGGGGAAATTCAGGCAGTTGTGCGGAAATTTTTGCGTAATTATATAAAGAAAAAAAAACTCTTCTAATCTTAGTTATTTTTGACTGGTCAAAATACCATAATCTCCAAATTCTACAGAAATTAAATGAGTTGATACCTGAAAGGTGAATATCTGAAAGTTGGCTTTTCCTTTCATTTTGTTTGATCTGCTAGGAAAAAACGTGTCCGTGATATGATTGTCAATTTTCACTGAAAATCACGTTCTTTTTCAATTAAAACGAAGTTTTTTACTTATAAAAGAACATTATTGAGCTAAGGTGGCATGCATATAAAGAATAAAAGAAGGTATTGGAGTCCATAGAAATTAAATGAATTATATGGTAATAATTGAACCTTGCAGAAGTTCATTAATTAAGAAAAATATTTAATTCATGTTAAATTATTAATCATTAATTTGATAACATAAACTAAAATGAAAATGTAGACATTTTTGGGGGAAATTTTGGACAAAAATAATTGTGTTCTGGGGAAATATTGGGCCATGGAGCTTTTTCTACACAGGTTAAAATTCGTGTTGAAGTAGTAGTTGTGTACTTTAATAGGATATTAAAAGTTAAGTTTAGGTTAACCTAAAATTTTTTTTCGAGAGAATAGAGCAAGGAAATATATCGTATTTGTAAGAACCTTCTAAACAATGAATTAAGAAGACAATATTTCGAATTTTAATATAATTGATTGGTAAAAACTTTTTTTACTGGGAAATTTTTTTTTATTTCAAGGAGTGTTTGCATTTTTTTTTACTTTTTTTACATTTTTCTGCATTTGCACTATGTGTTCCTTTTGTGTTTGTATCAAGCCCTTATTAAAGGAATAGATTCTTCCAAAGATATAAGTAGAATTTTTAACAAAGAAAATAACTCTTTCATAGTTATATCTCCTACTTATTTCATGCTATTGATAAAGTTCACAAAACGCACTACGACGAATTTTGCAGTACCATTAGTTTGTTTCTGCATTGTGAATTCTAAAAAAAGTTAAGCAATTAGATTGTATCTTCAGTTTTATATAAACTGTTTTTTAAATTGTTCTTTAATATATGAAATTTACTTCATTTCTATTTTAAGGGGTCAAAGGACTCTTAACTATGCAAAGGGTCGAACTAGTATTACACAAAAACTAATTTCTGTAGAAAATTTAAATTTTTACCGCACAATAACTATATTATCAATTCATAAATACCCAAAATTTCAAAACGTTTTGATGGTTGTTTATATGAGTAATAAAAAAAAAAGGAAACAATTTCACTCTGTGCAAGATTTTCAAAACTATTCAAGTTATGAACATGAAATTGGGTACAAATACTTATCTTCGGGTACTTAATTAGTTAGACCTACTATTCAAAAAGAAGATACTGTAAACGTATTTTTAATCACAGTTTTTAAAAAGATAAAAAATTTTAATTGCTAATTAATAATTAAATACTCGTTTTAAGGTACTTAATAAGTTATAAATCTACCATGGAACATAATTTTTTATATGAGTAAAAAAAACGTTTTTCTGAAACATTTTATTTTTAAAAAACTGATTAAAAATAATTTCAACCGTATCTTTTTTTAAAATAGTAGGTCTAACTTATTAAGTCCCTGAAGATAAGTATTTGTACCTAATTTCATGTTTATAACTTGATTAGTTTTTGGAAAATCTTGCGCAGAGTGAATTGGTTTCCTTTTTTTATTACTCCTATTAAAACCATCAAAACTTTTTTAAATTTTGGGTATTTATGTTTTGATATAGTATAGTTATTAATGCGGTAAAAATTTAAAGTTTTTACAGAAATTATTTTTTGTGTAATGCTAGTTGTTAGTTCGACCCTTTGCATAGTTAAGAGTTCTCTGAGACCCCTTAAAGCAGAATATATCTTGCTCTCAGTCTCATTACTATTATGGTTAAAGGTTCTATGATATCACTAGAATCCGTGTGTGATCTCAATGACTTCTTAACTGTTAATTTTTTTAAGATATCTCAGATCCATTTACTTTGAAGCATATAAAATCAGTTTAATTAAAAAATATCCAGATTCTTCTGCTCTGCATCCATTGTGCATTTTTCTAGTTTTACCAAAAAATAATTATTTAAAAAACTGGAATATTTGACTATTTGGTAGTTTATCTATTTTTTGAAAAAAAGGATAGATCTTTGGGTCTTTCTCCTCGATATTTTTAATTCAATTAAATACTTTAAGTTTTGTATTTATTCTTAAAAGTGTACTTATTACGTCTTAATTATATTCCATTTTATAGCAGGGTGCGCACAGTCCTTTTAAAAGCCCTTAATAACTCCTTAGATTGGCCTAGTCCTTACTAAAGGGCCCTTAAAGTCCTTAATTTTTAGAAGAACGCAGTTTTTCTCTCTTTTTGTCAATTTTTTAAATAAAGTAAAAGAGTAAAAAAATAATAAAAAGAGTAATCAAGGAAAAGATAAAAACAAACTAAAATATGTTATTCCTATCTTATTAAAGGGAAATTTATTAAAATATTCTTGAAAAGTCGTTGAATGCATTTTATTTACTATTTAAGCATAAATTACATTCAAGAGGGTCCTTAAAATTTTTCAAAATGTCCTTTGAAAGTACTTAATTTTATTCTTTAAACTTCTGTACGAACCCTGTTATAGTTAGACGAAAATGATGTAAATATATGTACTTTTTAAGGTCCTTCAATATTTTTGAATGATTGTAAATAGTTATAATTATTAATACTCAGCCATTGGTATAACCAAGGGAAGTTGTCCCTTTCTTAGTTCAAGGTATGATTGTTCGTAACTAGTATCGATTTTGGGAATTTTATTTAAGTCATCCTAAGCTTTTTTTACAAGAGTAAATAACTATTTTGAAATTTTTTCTCAAATTATTATTATTATTATATATTGCTGCTATAAGAATAAACTGAGAAAACAATATCTTATCCATCTTCTCAGGATTCCGGTCTATGTTCTGTTCATCTGCTAAGCACAGTAATTAACCGGGATGGTCAATTTATAAGTTTCGATTGCATGATAAAGTGAAAAATGTTATCAAGTTTTTAATGCCGTTATAGTATCTTCAAGCCACGTTAGTTTAATAGTCTTACTCCGAATTTAACAGTTTTATTAAAACTATTATGGATTATAAACTCTTTAAACTATTTTTTGCAAAATTTGTATATTATCTTCTTTTCTTATGCCATTTTTTTGTTTTATCGAGCCTGATTAGGGGCCGTTCAAATATTACGTAAGCACCTAAGGGGGGGAGGGGGTTTGTACTTTGCTTATTTTTCCTGACAAGGGGGGAGGGGGGGTATGAGTGATGCTTACGTAAGATACTGAAATTTCGAAGATCTCTGTTTTCCATTCCAAAAAACAGATTTTTCTCAAAATTCCGATCCCATATGGAGTCTTCACCCCTATAGGGGGGGGATCGTTGGTCTCCTGATCAGATAAGAAAGAGAAAGCGTGACCCATTGCATTTCTATTGCAATGCCATGGTGACGAACCGCAAATTTTAATTACACAAACTATATGCACTGCTTTCGTATATGAAACCCATGGGGGGGTCCGGCAGTTTCTTACGTAATTATAGAGGGGGGTTTGGGGTTTGCTTATTTTTGCTGACAAGGGGGGAGGGGGGGTCAAAAATGACCAAAAAAGTGCTTACGTAATATTTGAACGGCCCCTTAATAACTATTATTAAGAATTCAGATTTTGCTTTAATCGATAAATAAATTGATTTTGCTGGATTTTAATCTTTTGTTATTAAAAATTAATCATATATTTCTATTTTAAAAAACTAGGGAGCTATCGCCCCCTGCTCGCTCACCAACCCCTGGTCACTGCTGACGCAGAACGCAGAACTTTTCGAATTGCTTCGCAAAACCCAAATCACTGAACTTAACTCACTTTATAAAACATTCGTAAAAACAATTTGCAGAAAAAAACATCAACCAACTTTCAAAAATACGTCACCAAATCCCCTCCATGAATAAATCTACCGTTAAAAGTTTGAATATACAGGGTGTCCCACGAGAAGTGGCCCAACCCCTTTAACTTTTGAACCCCTACAGATATTGTCATGAAAGTGGGGTCTAGGTATAGTAAAAGGACCATGCCCTATCTGATAAGACAACTTTCAACGCCCTCTAGCGGAAACTTTAGGAGTTATAATTTTTATTTTAAAAACTATTTGAGGTACGTGAAAAAAGTCAATTACTAAGTTGTAGAGCATCATCGATTTAGTAGGAAAATACACCTTAAGCAGAAAAATATCTTGAATAAAATCCCTAAAACGCACGCTCAAATAGGTTGAATTTTCGTAGATTTTACGTCATAAAACGCTCCTCACGTGGCGAAAATTAGAAATTTTCAATATAATGAACTAAGAATACTTTTAGTCACTTACTTAAATCATAAAAATAAAAATTTCTCATTTTCGCCTCCTGAGGAGCGTCTTAAGACGTAAAAACTACTCAAATTCAACCTAATTGAGAGTGCGTTTTAGGGGTTTTATTCAAGATATTTTTCTGCTTAAGGTGTATTTTCCTACTGAATCGATGCTGCTCTACAACTTAGTCATTGACTTTTTTCACATACCTCAAATAGTTTTTAAAATAAAAATTGTAACTCCTATAGTTTCCGCTAGAGGGCGTTGAAAGTTATCTCATCGGATAGGGCATGGCTTTTTTACTATACCTAGACCCCACTTTCATGACTATATCTGTAGGGATTCAAAAGTTAAAGGGGTTGGGCCACTTCTCATGGGACACCCTGTATATTTCTCTAACTTATCAAAAATTTAATCGAAATGTTTTTAAAAATATTCAGCGTAATTATTTTTAATCCATTATTATAAAATTAACTATATCTAATTGTTAATAAATATTCTGACCATACAAAAACCATTCGCTAATGAGTATTTAAGTTTAAAATTTAAAAGTAACTCGTTAGTGTACCAAGTGTTTATCATTCATATTTTTGTTTAAACCCAGACTTGTTAAACAATACCGTTTAAGCAATTGAAAACAATAAGAGAAAACCTACACATCACTCAATGTTAACAATTAATTTCGATTAAATCAGACTAAAAATTATAAATATTGGACAAATAGTGTGAAATTTTTGTAGGAAATAGCGCATCTGTAAGTTTTTAGAATACTTTTATCAGTCTTTGAATGATATTTTATTTAGGAAGTATACTTTTTTAAAAGGTGAAAAAAACGTATTTCATCATAAAATATGGCATTAATCGGTCGTTGTGATTGGTTCCATAATAATTTGTTTGAAAGTACTTGCTTTTTAACTGCGACCTTATCCGTTATCTAAAAAAATGGAAATATTTTAAAATTGAGAATTTTTTTGAAAAATCGAAGGGCCTATACTCGGAAATCCGGAAAGAATTCTGTTCAGTAATTAAAAAGCCTTTCTCTGGAAACCGCTCACCAAAAACTTTTTTTTAGAATAGAGATACTGTCAACCGTTTTATCAAACATGTTTAACACACTTATTTTAGTCAAATAGATGCTGATAAATTAATTGATTTCTTGTACCAAGAACTTAATTAAATTATTTTATAAATAGTATCAAGAATATTATTTAGGATGCAATCAAGGCATCCTATTTAAGAAAAAAATACTAGGATTATAAGTCAAAAATTAATGTTGAAAATGCATGTAAGGCATAAAAATATTTATGTAACAAATGAGTGAGCAAAATAATTAACTTATTGAAGCATGTATTTTATGGCCTGAAAAACACTACTTCCAACTAATGTCTTAAAAAATAATTCTTTATCCCTGAAATAAGAATTTTTTATGTTTAATTTAAAAAAATAGTTTTTCTACGATGATATTGAGTTATAGACAATATTATTTTATCATCTGCTGTTTTTACTTTGCTAATTGGTAAAATATGAATATTGACAAGAAAATAATCTCATGAACATATATTTTGGAACATTTTAGTTAAATTAAATAGGGTTTTGGTTAACTCACCTTACCTTCATTCTTGTATTTAATATATCTTTTGAAATCTATAACATGTTGAAGTAATTGTTTTACTATAATAGTAGTTTACTAATGTTTTAATTAGTTATTTTCCTCAAATTCATAAAGTTGAGTCCTTTCACTACAACTTTACAAATAAACTGTTTAACTGTACCAAATATTTATTACTTGAAACTAATACTTCTCTTGCCAGGTACTTAACCTTCATTATTTTATTAAAAACCTGTAACTTTATGAATCGTGTAGATTCTATCATTAGCTAAAAACAGTATCTGGAATATTAGCTATAAACATCTTTTAGAAATCTTGAAGTCCAGAGGAAATAACAAATAGGGTACATAGAAAATAACTTGACAAATGTGTAAATTTTTAATATGCTGTAAAATGAGGATTGTGCATATTTTAAAGTCCCAGATTTAGACAGAAAAATACAATTTTTGAATTATTCATTTAACAAATTTAATGCTTGATAGATTTTATTTGAATTACAATGGCATATGTTTTATAACTTAACCAGAATGATAGATATTAAATAATTTAGCTTTGGAATGAATAAGGTATCTTTTATACTAATATCAATTTAAATATAGTTCATGTTTAAGAGTAATAAAGCTTAAAGAAAATTCTTTTAATATTTTCTGATTTTACATTACCTGCTTCAAAGATTCTAGAAATTAATTCTTTTAAAAATTAGTAAATAAAAAAAATAAAACCAATATTTTTTTCAACAAAAAAAGTAAGTAGCTAATAATAATACATAAACAAAGAACAAAAGCTTTTGATTTGTATGAGGTGAAATCCCTTCTTTAAATAAGAAAGATCGTCAAAAACGAGTTTAAAATACTGGATAATCATATTTTATAAATACCCAATTTTTGTGTGCTAAATCTAATGCATTTATAAATAGTACCATTTATTTCTGAGATTTAAGTAAATGAAAATATAAGTGTAATTAGTTTTGGTATTATATTAAAAAAAGGAGAGTAGGTTCGAATCATAGAGAAAATGAACTAACCATAATATACAATTTTAAGTTTTACGAGATATATTTAAAATTGGGTGAGTGCAGCTGAGCCATGTTTAAAAATAAAATATATTTCAAATTTAAAAAATGTCTCGATTGGAATAACCAGTGAAATAAACGACGGCTGTGTAAAGAAGCATTTTGGGACCCGTACAGGCCAATCGATTGAGGCGAGGCCCTGGAGAGGAGCTCTTGCAAATGCTCGTACCGCATTGGATTCCAGATGTATTGTTGGCAAGTTATGCTTTTCCATGGGATAGCTAGGCTAAAATTCTCACGATTCAGAGCCGAAACGCAATAAAAACTGACGGGCTATAATATTCCTTATTATTTAAGAATACATGCGCGAGATTTGCAGTGCGCAGGGACTATTCCGCTGGCTCCCTTCAACTGCTACTACGTGTGGCGGGAACGAGGCTGGTTTCCAGCGCGCGGTCGCCACATTTGGCGCTATTCGCTCGATTGGAATTTTTGCTTCCTCCAAGAGGAGATAGGCGCGCCGTTTCTGGCACCGCAGGGTAGTCGTTCTTTTGCGCGATCGATCAATGCAATCTAGTGTTTTAACCCTATCGGAGCATGCGCACCATTTGTGTTGCAGAAACGCTTTTAGCTGATCGATACTGCGATGATCAAAAATGCATTTCCGAAACACTGCTCAAGATTAGAATTTTTCCCCCCAAAAAAACTGAGTTTGTTGTCAAATTATTCTGCGATTAGAGGGGCTTTTTGTTATTCATGGTGGAAATACTCAGTGCCACGAAGTTGATTGAAAACAATACCCAGGCATTCCGAGAATGAATGAGGGAGGAATAAATAGGTTTCGATCGATTTTTGAAACTATTTGCAACAAAGTATACCCAGGCTTCGAGCTTTCAGCTTCAGCTTCCCATCGCTTTTAAGGATGGAGAAGGCAGATCGATTTTCCTCCCTGAAACGTAGTCATTCCTTTTGAATTCCTAAAATGGCGAAATCTTATTTCATATTATCCTTCCTTACTCAGAAATGTGTACGTTTTTATGTACAATGGATAAAATCGATTTAGACTTATAAAGTATTTTTAATGTCCTAAATTCAAATTGTTTGAATTCATTTTTTTCGTATTTCTGGCGTTTTTTTGTAATCCATTACTTGACCCCTTCACAAGATCACTTCAATTCTAAATATAAACTTCTATAGATAAAAAAAATCTGGTGTGTAGAAATATTCACTTCTTGAACATTTTGGTACTTTTCATTACATACTTTAATAACTTTTGCAAATTGAAACTAAATGAAAAAAAAATTATTACTGATGATGTGCAATGAAATTGTTCACCTGTTCATAAAATAAAACTTATTCAGGGCAATTCCACCGTAACTCACGCTACATTTTTTTCAAAATTGCAATTTCAAATAATTTTTTAATATAGAAATAACTATTATTTTCTTTCTAAAAAAAAATCATGCATAATGAAATTTATGCTATTAATTTAAAATAAGTATTGCGAATCTCTTAAGAATTTTAGTTTTTTGAATATTAATTAAAATAGAGTCGTAACTCACGCTACAAGAAAAAAGACATGGATTTATGAGTATAAAATTCAAATTTGTTTTTCTGCTTAAATAGTGTTTCAATAATTCTATATGCTTGTCAGGTGTTTGAATATACTTCCCTTATTCTAAAATAGCAAACAGTTTTACTGGGAATACTTAAGAAAATCAGAAATAAAATAAAATATCGAAAGCTGTTCGTAACTCACGCTACAGTACTTCGTAAGTCGTAACTCACGCTACATGAGTATAAGCGTTCAGTTATTCATGACTATAAATATAATTAAATTGATTTAAACACTTTATTTCATTTTTACTATAAAGTTTATGAGCATATTTAACAAAAAAGTTGTAAAAACTAATCAATTTATTTTTAATTTTAAAAATAAAACATATTTTTCATAAACAAATTAAGCTTTAAAACAAGCAGTTCTAAATATTGATTTTTAGATGCTGACATTCCGATAAAAATAATTTTACACAAAATTTAAGCAATGCAAAACGCAATTAGATCAGTACTGCATAATTATTCCCTAAAATAATTAGAAAATTTTATTATTTTATTTTTCATGATCATGTCTGTTCATATGGAATAGCCCTTCAGGGTTTGTTCCAGTCGAAAATTAGAGCCTTTTTAAGAGAAGATCTTCACAAAATTCCTCCAATTTCTAACTTTATTGGTTTGATTTTACTAAAAAGTTTTGGAATTTCTCTTAATTTTACTTATAGTGAAAATATTAATTTTTCTCCGCTATTTTTATTATCTGTAGTCGAGGCAATCTGATGAAACCTGAAACTAATTGCAGCAGGTTTTTCAACGGTTAAAAAAAGAAAATAATAGTGATCGAAACATGTACGTAATATATATTTATAGGCCATTTTTCAGTGCTGAATGCTAATATTTTATTTAAATTGAGAAAAAAATAACATCAGTTATAAAATTTTTTTCCAAAAACCAGAAAGTCCAAATAATTTATAACTATTATTATAACCACAAAATAACTTAAAAAGAAGTAATTTCAACGATTTTCCCTCAGAAATTACCTAAATAATGACATATTCTAAAATAAGTCGAATATCGGAGAGTAAAAAGTTTAAATAATTTTTAAGATTTTATATTTTTAGGTCTTAAAAACTGACGTTTTTTAAATTCCTGTTGAAAGCGTTTGAGGTATCTGCTCAAAGTATATTTTCCATGGATATTGTATTTATCCAACAGAAAAACATAATTAATTATATTAGTTGATTGATTAAATAAAATATTCACTGAAAATGAAAATACAGGTTAGGTAAAATCTTTTAATCAATTTTAAACAGAAAATATTTTAAAAATATACGCAGTAATAAATCATCAAAAAAATTTTAAAAAGACAAAAAACATTAAAAAAATTTTTTTTGCATGTGCGTGTCATAGATTTCTGTAGGTCAAAGTTTTGTGCTAATTTTCAATATCAGGCCAATTTCGCAATAAAATTTGAAAAAGGAGTGAAAATTGAACCATTTAAAACAAAAGTAATAAGATAAATGATTCCTTTGTTTCACTCTTTTTCCAAATTTTATTGCAAAATTGGCCTGATAAGCACTAAAATTTAATACATTGACTTGTAGTGTATAGGTTATTTGCTTATACGTACCACAAAATTAGAAATATTTAAGTAAAAAAAATGTTTTGAAAGATATTTTTTATCCTTTAAAAAGTAGAGGACTCCTTACCCAATATTGTTAAAATGTTTTCTTTTTTACTTGATTAAAAAACGTTACCCGCATTTTCAATATTTATTTTGTTATATCAATTATAATGATTTATCCATCTCAATTTAGTTTTTTTCTGTTTTGTTAAATGTAACTATATGTAAGGTAAAACGGTGTGATTTGATACAAGGGGCACATACAAATACAAATTAAGTCGACCAACTACAGGCGTAAGCCCAGCAAGGTTGGTCCAGTCTTTTTAACTCAAACTACCGGAATCCCAGTATCTGTCAATTTTCCTCTTGAACTCGTTTACCCCTCTTGAATTTACAATTGTTTCAGGCAACGCATTCCATCTATCCACTACCCTATTAAAAAAATAATGCTTTCTACACTCCGTCTTAAATTTTACTTTATTCAATTTGAAATTGTGACCCCTTGTTCTATTACCCGTATTGAAATCTAGTCCCTCTGTGTCCCCTTGCTTTACCATTTTAAAAAGTTGAATCAAATCCCCTCTAATCCTTCTTTTCTCTAGAGTGAACATATTTAGCTTCTTTAATCTTCCCTCATAACTTAAACTGGATATACCCTTGACCATTTTAGTAGCCCTATGCTGAACCCTTTCAATTGAATCAATATCTTTTTTTAAGTATGGAGACCAAAACTGAACAGCATACTCTAGATGAGGTCTCACCAAGCCTCTGTATAGTGGCAAAATAATATCCTCGGACCTTGAAGAAACAGTTTTTTTAATGTATCCCAATATCATTGATACACTTTCAATATCTCAAAAACTATTTTTTGGTTATTTAGGTCAAATTGTTTTCTAAAAGTTGCCTTTACATGCATAAACATAATATCTGAAATCGTTAACCTCTGCTGCAAGCCAACAAATTTTAATGAAAGAAACACTAAATTTTTTGGTCAAAAATGTGTAAAAGTAAATTTTTAAGAAGTATGCTAAGTCCGCCTGGGCAATATTCTACTTTGAATACAGAGATCTGTAAATTCAAAATGAAAGTTCATTCTTGTTACCAATGTGGTATATATTTAAATTTTAAATAACCTTTACTTATTTTTTTAAATAAAGGTTTTTGTTTAAAAAAACCATGGGGGAAAATGGATACACTTTGATGTACACAATGATGTGATACATCACTCTTGGGGGCACAATGATACATGTAAAAGTTCCCATATTTTGCGTTGGGAGAAGAATATCTCACAGGATTTTTTAAAAAATCAGTTAAGAGTAAGTTAGAATTGACGTGAACAATATATTTGTGTAAATTTTCGAATCTTTGGATTTTATCAAGTGTTTAAGATTGGAAACTGCTTGCATTGTACTTCTAAATTTTGTAAAAGAAAAGGCAGTTGATAAAAAAGTACATGATCAAATCAGGGACTGAAACATCTGTGAAGTTCTTAGCACTATTACATGTGACAAAGAACTGTATTTTCAAAAATGTTAGCAAAAACTAGTGACAAAATAGTACGATGGCGAAAAACTAACCAGTTAGTGTCGTATATTTTAATTTCGGGTAATTTTCTACCAAGATACCTTTGAATTTAATTCTACTAAATTTTTATCCTTGAAAGTTAAATGGGAAATTTGTGATTTATAATAATGAAACGGTAAAGGTTATAATTATTATTTTTGAGTTAATAAATCACTGTATCAAAGTATCCAAAGCAATATATCCAACTGCCCCTCCGGCGGAGCACATTGATACCAGGAATGCAGAAAATGTGTTTACTTTCAAGATTTCCCCAAAAGTAGTGACACAAATCGCCACGTATATTTTTATTACTGTACTAAAATTCAATTCAATAGTATACTTTTCCACAAAATTTCCCCAGATGGCTAAAATTTCCCCCGATCCTAGATCGCCGGATCTGACATATTCTGCATCCCTGATTGATACAAAATTGATTTTTTGAAAAATTTATTTTAATTTTCATCAAGCTTGTGTTATTTTTCTCATAAAATTGAGTGTCCTTTTTCTACTAAAAAAATGGGTTTGTGAGTATTGCTGTAAATAGTCCCGATTTCTTTTATAATACCCATGGAAAAATTAATTTGGCAAATGCCTAAAACGCTTTCAACAAGAATTTTTAAAAAGGCAAATTATTGAAGGAAAAATGAAAAAATTAAAACATTTAAACAGTTTTTCTATTTTAGACTTAAGTTGGTGATGTTTTTAAAATTACTTCTTAAAAAAGGGGAAAACCATTGAAATTACTTCTTTTGCAGTTATTTTGTGGATTCTAGCGATACTTTATTTTTTTCAATTTCAATGAAATATTCGTATTCAGAACTGAAAATGAACTACCGAGCGAAAACCTTTGAAAAACCTGTTGCAAAACTTGTTTCATGTTTGACCCTTTTTTCAATAGAATTACAGAACTTGACTACTTAATATACTTTTTGCCTTTAAAAAATTTTTAGTGTTTTCCCATTTTAACTATAACTAAAAAGCCAATAAAAGTTCGCAAATTTGCAATTTTTTGGTGTTGCACTTATGTGGTTTTATAGTCAATAAAAATTGAATTTGAAAAACAATTGAATAATGTATATAAATATTTAATAACTTTATTTCTTTTTTGAGGCCTGTTAAAGTTAAGTTTTATTTTAAATATGCTAATATCTCCGCGAATTTTCAGAACTTATTCTCTCTCTCTCCCTCTCTCTCTCTTTCTCTCTCTCTCTCCCCTTTGGTTTTTAATTATATTTTAAGTTGGCTCAGTGGAATCTCCAAGAGGATCACTTACCTTAGGGTAGATCTTTCTCCATTGACCCTAGGAGACGTTGTCTCCAAGTGAAAGCGTAAGTAGGGAAACTTAGATATAGGTAGGGGAACTTAAAAACATTTAATGAAATTGTAAGTACTTATGAATATTAAAATAAAGAATTTAAAAAACTTATGTAATTTAAGTTTAAGTTTCCGTTCCCCATGAAATAAATTATTTCTGTAAATTAAATGTGTGACTGATAGGTTTTATTTCGCATAGGGACAATCTCCCCAGTCCCAAGTTACGTTTTTAATAAATTCAAGGGCTCTCTTCCGAAAAAATATGCTATTTCTGCTGATTGTGGTGACTGAAGTTTATTTTATTACATATTTTGTTAAACCCTACATCCTGATTACCTGAAAAATAAAATTTACTAAAATCTTATAATCCTTGTTTAAAATTTTGAATTATTTATCAAATCAATTACAATGGACTATTAAACGGTTCATTATTTTTTTGAACGTGGTTCTAATTAATACACATAAAATAGGGTGGTCCACATTTCTTTGGGAAAACTTTCTTTGGGAAAGACTTCAAACCTTTGTTTTTACATATACCTTTATACTATAGGTAAAATTTCAAACATCTACTCCAATTTTTAAAGGATGCTCATTAGGGTGGTCCTTATTTTTATTGTAAAATTTTTTTAGGAATTGAATCAATGTCAAAAGAACTTTTGTAAAGTTGTTTTTCCTTCATTTTAAACAGCTAATAACTCTAGATTCTAGAAGAACTATAGGTACCATTTAAAACCTGAAATCATTTCCATTTTGTCCGAAATTTTATTTTCTTTGATTTGGTGTGCATCTTAAACACCATTTTTTTTTCAAAATATCAAAAAGTGAAGAAAAAAAAATTTTTTTTTGGAAAAATTTTATTAATAAAATTTAAAGCTTTTTAACACTTAAAATAAACATTTCTACCAAATTTCAAGTTGAAAATAAAATTTAATATTGTAGAAAAAATAAAAAATCTTTGAAATTTAGGCAAGTTTTTAAACATTCCCTAAAACTAAGAGCGATTTGTTCAATTAAAACTCATAAACTTGGGCAACTACCCAAAATTTGAGGCCGATCGAGAAATTTTTTGATTGCCAAAAAATTAACAAAAATCTCCTTTTTAAAAGCGCGCGAAAATACCAAGAGTTTGGGAAGTGACGTCATCCTACGATACACATTGTTGTAAAGCAGTGGTTCCCAACTCAAATATGTCCGCGGACCACTTCACGTAAATTTGAACCTCCGCGGACCATCACTATCCCTACCTTTATCTTCAAAATTTTAACCCCTTTTTTCAATGCATTCATTTCTTACAGATGGTCTAAAGATAAATTTCCAAAGCAATATTATAGCAATTTACAAATAAAATTTTCAATTTATCTCATATTTGTAGTATTTTATGTAATTGTTCAGGTGAGTGGAAATGATGATGGTTTTAATCCATCCCAGTGTCCGCTCATGGATCTATTAACCCTGGAAGGGTTCACACCTACACCCAAGTTACAAGTTTAAAAAACATCATTATGAAATACTTATTATTATTTTTTCTTTTTTATAACCAACAACAAAAGTAATATTAAGTATATTCTTAGTAGATTTAAATTTGAAAGAAAGTACTTAGCTTGAAATTAAACTGCAGGACAGATGAGATGACTAAGAATTCTGTTGATCACAAAAAAAGTAAACTTGACATGCACTGACTACAAGAAATTCTACAGGCGAGGCTAACTGATGTTCTCCAGAAATAAACCGCGTCGAAAGCAAAGTAAGTAGTTATTTCAAAGGAGCGATTAACAAAGAAAATAATTTATGTGCACAAAAACTTTCGCATTTCCGGCAATAAATTTTTCTTATTTCTTCGAATAAACTGATTTCACTTGTATCAGAAATTCCCTCTTTTCATATCACGTCACGAGTCCCTCTGTCTGATCATAAGCATGCCAATTTCTAGTATCTTTCAACCAACCATGTACAAATTCGATCATTCGATTCTTTATTTGCCCCACCCTGGCGCCTCTCAATTTTAATTCATCTGATGTGTACTTTGCAACATCAATCACATTTCGTATCTACGGTATCTACTATGTAATAAACTACTTTTGAATAAAATAAGTGAAACGAACAAATATGATCCATAGGATAAAAGAGAAGATTTTTATTTATGACACGGTAGCATTTTTTTATTTCTGCTTTTGCATCCATGGTTTTTTACTACTTCCTGAAAGGAGTTGTAATAAGTTTTTTTTAATTTCCACACATTTTTTTTCGATAAGTTTAAAAATCTTCTCACGGACCACCTCCAAAGGCCTCACTGACCACCAGTGGTCCGCGGACCACCTGTTGGGAACCACTGTTGTAAAGCAATGAAGTTGATGGTATGATTCTTGATGTCATCATACGATTTAAACAATAAACGTTTTCAGTCACGTGTTTTTTTCTCGACTTTTAAATTAAAATATTTAATTACCTGTAAATTTTTTTGAAAAACTGACTAGATATTTCATTTTACCATACAAAAAACCATACGGAACTCTTGTTTGTTTTTGAAAATCTGACACATGCAAATTCCTTATTATTAATAGTTTCGGTACCAAGCATTACAGATCTAGTTTCCATCTTTTAGTTAATTCAATATGCATGAATTTCACCTGAATATTCCTTAGAAATAAGACTTTTATTTTTTTATCTTCTAAAACTTTTAATTACATCGATTCGACATGTTAAAAGTACTATTAGTTAGATATTAACATAATTCTAAGGAATATTCTGGTGAAATTGATGCACGTGGAATTAACTTAAGTTGGGAACTAAGATTTTGTCCAAATCTCAGTCATGTTTTCAGAAATATATGTGAAAATTTTTCATATAATTTAATTATATGAATGAAATCGCTCTTGTTGAATTATTTGAGTGAATGTTTTAAAGACTTGCTTAATTTTTTTATTTTTCTAATCTTTAATTTTTTTTATTTAATATTATTTTCTTTTTTTCTGCATGATTAAATTTTATTTTCAACTTGAAATTTGGTAGGAATGTTTATGTTATGAGTTAAATTTTCTTTATAATTTAATTAAAGTAATTAAGTAAAATTAATTTTAATAAGCTTTAAATTTTCTTATTGAAACTCTTTTATTTAATTTTTAATTTTTTTTTCACTTTTTGAATTTTCAAAAACAATTAAAATAAAAAAAATTTAAAATTTTTTTTTGTCAATTTTAAATATTTACAAGATTTCTCTCCTCTATTTTGTTACGAGAGTCTTCCAGAAAGATTAATGTTTTTAAAGGGGAAAAATTATTAAATAACTTAAATAAACTACTATTTTGGTATTTTCTTTGGATCTGCCTTCACATTCCTTTAAATTTAAACAAATTTTTCTCACTTGTTTTAGAATTTACACATGTTGTACTCTCGTACTCTTCTTCTTTCAAATCTAAGAGCCATACTCATGTGCAGGGGTGCATCTAGAACAGTGGTTCCCAACAGGTGGTCCGCGGACCACTGGTGGTCCGTGAGGCCCTTAGAGGTGGTCCGTGAGAAGATTTTTAAATAACGTATCCAAAAAATGTGTGGAAAATTTAAAAAAATAGTTTTCCTAATATCACACATTCCAGGAAATAGTAAAAACACTACAGATACAAAAACAAAAAATCATGCGTCTCATAAATAAAAAATATTATGTTCACTTTCTCTCGTTTGAATCATTTGTTCATTTCTATTATTTTGCACAGTTTTATTCAACAGTGGTTTATTACAGAGTAGAAACGAAATGTGATGATGTGGAAAATTATTGCATCAGATAATTTAAAACTGAGAGGCGTCGGGGTGGGGCTTATAAAGAATCGAAAGATCGGACTTGTACGTGGTTTGATACGAAGTGAAGCGTGGAAGTGTTGAAAGGTACTTCAAACTGGGATGCTATGGTCAGACAGAGGGTCTTCCAGAAATCGTGGTATGAAAAGAGGAAATTTCTGAGATACACGTGAAATAGGTTTGTTCGAAGACATGAGAAAAATTTATTGCCGAAACATAAATTATTTCCTATTTTAATCACTCCTTTGAAATAATTATTTTTGACGCGGTTTCTTTCGGGAGAACATCAGCCTCGCCTATAGAATTTTCACTGCCACAACTCACAGTCAGTGCATGTCTTCATTTTTGTGATCAACAGAATTCCTGGTTATCTCATTCGTACTGCAGTTTAATTTAAAGCTAAGTGCTTTCTTTCAAATTTAAATCTACTAATAATATACTTTATTTGTTGGTTATGAAAAAGAAGAAAAATATCTATTTTATACTGTTGTTTTTTTAAAACCTGTAACATTTGTGTAGGTGTGAACCCTCCCAGGGTTAATAGATAAAAAGGCTTGATAAAAAAAGGTTAAATATCTTTTATAAAAGCTATATTTTTAAATAATTAGATATAAATTAATGTAATGTTAATTTTTCTTTACGTTTTATAGATTATTTGATTTTCTAAGTTCTATTTAGAAACATTGTAAGACTCGGTTTCCCTTACTTCAGAAAAAAAGTCAAAATTTTAGACCCTCCATGAGGAATGAATGCACTGAAAAAAAATTAAAATTTTGAAGATACAGTTAGGGACAGAGGTGGTCCGCGGAGGTTCAAATTTAAGTGAAGTGGTCCGTCGACATATTTGAGTTGGGAACCACTGATCTAGAAAGATATTTTCACAAAATTCAATTCCGTTTTTCACAAAATTCCCAAAAACGGCCCCTGGCAAAAAATCCTAGATGCACCCCTGATGTGGTTAGGGGCCATTTATAAATTTACGTAAGGGTCCCGAGGGGGATGGGTGAGTTAGTAAAAAATATCTACATACCCTTACTTCGGGGCTGTGAGGGGGTCAAACCACTTCTTTCTTAAGATTTTCCAAGTTAATGTAAACAAATTCCAATTATTCTAATGAAATTACTATTGAATAACCCCAGAAAAACTTAAAAATGCTGAAGATCTTGGTTTATTATCAAGCTTTAATTAAAAAAAACAATGAAGGTACATATATGATATGTATCTTTCTTATTGGAGTAGCATTAAGTTAAGATAAAAAATAAAACTGTTGAATCCATCGTCCAGTTGTAGAAACAAAACAAAAGCAAAAAGAGAGAGAAATCTTAATTGGCTTTGGTTTCAACTTTTTTTGTTAATCATTTCGTGCGCCGATGGTTGCCTTGGCACCATAGGTTTTCTAGCATTTTATTATTTAGAAAAACGAAATGGAATCTTACGTAAGAATAGGGGGAAGGGGTTTGAAAAATCTTACGTACCCTTAAATGGAGGTAGGGGGTCAAAAATTGCTATAATTATCCTTACGTAATTAATGAATGCCCCCTTACTGAATGAAAACTGAAGTAATCATATTTTGGAACCACGGTTATAGTTTATTTGTGGAATTCATGCCAAAAACTCTATTAATGAGAATCGTTATTGCGAAATTTACATGAGAAGAGTTGCTGACTTGAGGTAGTTTTCGTCGTAGTTTTCAAACAGTTTCACAATAATGATTCCCAATGATTTGATTGCATTGCTTTTTGGCATGAATTCACCAAAAAAACAAAATTATTATCTCGAAAGGCGAGTTAGTTTACAGGTAGATGAAGGTTTTAGTTTGAATACAGTGGATGTATGGTTAAGCGGCAGATGAGTACAACCTACAAAAAACAACATACAGTATTTCCAAATCTCCAAAACAGGTAAATGAATGTTATCATTATGTAGGTATGTAAAGAAAGGTTCAAAAAATCCCAAAATAGTTTATTTCAATAATTTAAAAAATATTCACCAAAAGGTCTTATTTTTAGTTAGCAAGAAAATACTTTTTCCGTCTAACGGAAGGAAAATTCAAGTTAAAAAAGATTTGGGCAATATTATTCTAACATCTGTTCAAACATGTTTTAAGTGTAAAATTACCACACTTAAAACTACCTCACCTCTACAGAATCTACAGTTATAAATTACTTCTTAATTACCATTCCATCTAATCTCCGAGGACACGACAACAACAACCTCTTAATTACTTAAAATGTTTCTGAAGTGATAACATATTCTATATTTTAATAGTAGTGGTAGGCACTCTCCTAGATCTTAGTAAACAACTACTGTCTCATCCTCTTTGTAGTGTCATACTTCACCGTTCACCATACCCTTTTATCCCATGTCCTTCTCACTAACAATATGTCAAGCATAAATTTGGCAAGAATCTGGGAACTTCAATATTCATTCTAACAGAAATGATCCCAAATATTTACGTAATTTCAAAGTGAACTCGAATTTTGTATATTTAATATGTTTGTTTATGTTTATTCCTCTAAATAGGCTTCATTAAAACAAATGTTGCTTGATTGATAAAAGTAAAAGTGTTGTGGGTCCAATATCAATACATAAAATTATAATATTCGTTCTAGTAACGTGCTGTTTCCAATGGTTTTAGTTTATAAAATACTACTAAAAAGAATAACTAATTCATGTTCTTTATGATATTAAAACAAATTGAGTATTATTTTACTTTAATCAGTAGTGAATTCAAGCTACCAAAATCCCCACTTCAATGGGAGTAAAAATATCCTTTTCTATTAAAGGGATTTGCTTTGCTATTTTGCCTTTATAAGCCCCTTTGAGCTTCCTATTGTCCACGTTGTGCACCTCTTGCAACTACTATGTGCAACACTTCCAACAGGTTCTTGTCTTCCTTCAAGATTCGAAAGGGCGGACATGTTTATAAGCATGACGACCCCCTGGGTATTTGTGTACTGAAGGGTTTGGTATCTTTGACGGGGGATGTGTAAAGGGGGGGTTGCAGATTTGTCACTTTGCACTTAGTAATAGATAGATGGTAGGTCAAAGAAAACGTTCCTGGAATTTCTTTCCCCCCTTAACTTAAAAGGGAACTGGGGCACGGGCATCGGGCACCTTGGGACATGTCCCCCCATGGGACACTACTTTTCAGACGCAATTTTATAGTTACGAGCTCATGGACTGACCGCTATTGTTGGAGATTCAGGATAACTATTTATATCAGTTTTCTTGTTTTGCGTAGTGCAAAGTTAATCATTTGTAGTTTTAAAGGCATTTTTTAATAAAAGATGTATATTTATATAATAATGAGGAAGTTGCATGATTTTTTTAATCGATTCCTCCTGCAAAAATAAGCAACTACCCAAAATTTGAGGCCGATAGAGAAATTTTTTGATTGTCAAAAAAATTAACAAAAATCCCCTTTTTAAAAGCGCGCGAAAACGCCAAGAGTTTGGATGTGACGTCATCTTATACTAAACGTTGTTGTAAAGCAATGGAGTTGATGGTATTATTGTTGACGTCATCTTAAACAATGAACGTTTTCAGTCACGTGTTTTTTCTCGACTTTTAAATTAAAATATTTAATTATACCTGTACATTTTTTTGAAAAACTGACTAGATATTTCATTTTACCATACAAAAAACCATACGGAACACTTGTTTGTTTTTGAAAATCTGACACATGCAACTTCCTTATTATGTTGAGATTAAAATACATGTATCCACTAATAATTTAGAAAAGAAAGAAAAGTTTTTGCTAAATGCTAAACCTAAAAGAGTAATTACGTTTAACATCCAATGCGTCAAGTAGGGCACCTAGGGACTGTCAGGTGTGGGAGTACCTTGGGATATGTCTAAATTTAAATATACACCATTCATGTCTAAAGATATCCCCATGAGTAAAAAAAATTTAGTTAAGAATTTAAGAATGAAGAGGATTATAATTAAGAAATTGTGATCTTTAATAATTGTTTTTAGTGTGCATTGAATTCTTAATTCAAATATTAATTTCTCCATCCTAAAATTATGTATACTTAGGCTAATAAGTCAATGTTTGACGTATATTAACCGAAAAAGTTAAGGAAATTGTAAAACACTTGTAAAATTGTTCATTTTCGGGATTTTTTATGCATTACACTTCTTCAAAAATTCATAGCTTCGAAATCCATCTTGAAATTTTGCATACTTGTAGCTAATAAATCAAAGGTTAACACGTATTTTTTTTTCAAAAAAATCGAAGGAGGATGTTTTTCAGGAGATTAATTTAAAAATTTTAAAAGCTTGTAAAATTCTAAGTGCTGCACATCATATTAAAGCCCATAAAAACACCTTTAAAATGACAATGAGTCATGAAACTTTCTATCTCAATTCGTTCTTGAGTTATAAAGGATTTTGTGACTGAAGAAATTGCAAAAATCGACAGTTTTTGGCACTTTTAAAAATTTTTTAACACTGGTTCCTTCTTTAATCTCCACGATTACTACCTATAATAACCAAAAATTGTGGAAATCTGAGACATCAGGGTCCAAAAACTGCATTTTTTGCGTTGATTTGACATGGAATATATTTATTTATTATTTTCATGAGGTATTGACATCCTCATATATTTTCAGTGAAAATTAATTGTTACTTAAAAAGCTTTTATCATCTTTCAGATTATAAAAATATTGAATTTAGGAACCAATATTATAAAAATTAAGCTTTTTTGTTTAAAAGTTGTGTGCGTTTAATAATATTGATATTTCAGAGATTTGTAAATTTCCAATCTATTTGAAGACCATGCTGTTAGATCTAACCGTAATTTTCTTCGTTTCAATACGAAATATTCCTTTGGAAATGCTAAATTTGACCTTTTAAAATAGAGTGGAGCACCTTCCTAACATTAAAAAAAAAACTCAGACGTGAGACGTATTTCGTATTCCTGGTTCTCCCCTCCTTCCTCTGCGGTGGCGGTATTATCAATACCTTGGCGTCTGCTTCTCAGCTTGGCTACGGTTGGCGAGTTTCGTTTTGCTTACTTGGCGTTTGATCAGCGATTGTTTCTGGCAACCCGCGAGCGTACTGCTGGCGATGCGAGATCACTCATATGACGTCATACTAAGCATTGAGTTTAGCGTGGAAACGTGTTGGAAACGAATAAAATATAGCGTGAGGATAATGTTTGTTGCGATTGTATGGTGGAAGCCAAGAAATGTCTCCCTGATGTGGACGTTGGTGCAAGATGGTTAGAGAGACTCGGTATCTCTGGATCGGAAATTTACCTCATACCATCCGCGAAGAACGAATACTGGAACATTTTAAACGGTATGTGTTGATCTTCAAATTTTGGCGGTTCTTGTGCGCGACCCCTCATGGATATATTTGTGATTACCACGTTATTTCTCCCACATGGTTTATTTGTTTATACTTGCATTGATTTATTTTGTTGTGCTGGCGTTTGGATTACCCTTTTCTGTTCAACTTCCCAACGCACGCTGGAGCGTAGTAAGTAGTGATCGGGTGAGTTTGCGCTGTTATGCCCACAAAAAGTGATGATGCTACCTTTTTTGTGTTTACAGATGTGCTGCTTTAAATATTTTTATTTTGTGCTCACAATTTAATATTTCATTTTAGCTAATTTTATGATTTTCCCCTAACCTTGATGTTTTCTATTTGATTACCGTGCCTGGTTCCTTTAATCGCTGCATTCTATTGTTTCCTAATCGTTGCGAACTGCATGTTGAAATAGTGATTTAAACTTTATTATTAAATCAATTAATTGCTAAGATCCTTCTATGTTCAACCCTTTCAGTGTTATTCATTCGTAAAGTTTCATCATCAAACATCTTATCTATGGTTGATCAGCAAAGTGGTTGCAGATAGATAGCATGCTCCAAGTTTTTAGGCAATGAGAATTTATTTTACTATCATTGCTGCTGACTATACTTGATTCAATATTGCGCCTTACCGTGCAAGTTGATGTATTAATCTTAGTAAACCATCGAACATCCCAACTTAATGTTGTTGCCTTTAATCAGTAATAATTATTTTAAAAATACGTTTTCATAACTTTAAATTTGAATATCGACACGAACTGATATTAAATTATAATAATTTGAAAACATAAATATTTATTTTACCCCAAATGATTATAAATGACCCCCCAATTGTATTGCATATTGCAGGGATTCCACGGGTCAGGGAAAACCTGGAAAAGTAAGGAAATTATAATTTAACCTATAAAGTCAGGGAAAATTGCTTATTTTGACAAAAAAACCTGGAAAATCATACCAAATACCTGGAAAATTAAAAATTTATAGTGTTTGCGTGTCAATTTTGGCTCTAGAAAGTGAAAAAAAGACAATATTTCTTGAGAATTATTTGTTCTTAAAGCAAGAAAAATCCGAAAAACGCCGTAAATTGATAGTTTTTTTTACTGAAAAATCTTCAAAATTGGCATGGAAAAGCCAGGGAATTTTATTTCTTAAATTGAGTGGGAAAGTCCCATTTATAAATTATCTTAGTTAAAATGGAAAATATTGTCGAAAATGTGTCCTTGTCTGAAGCTAAAATTCCAGATTGCAACCCTCAAGTTGCAAATACAGTTGGTATAAGGATGATTAAATGCGTACCATAATCAAGACATTCGTTTTAAAGTTAAATACTGTGGTTACATATTCAATTGTGGACAGTAGCTTTATAAGTTTAAAATTAGAAAAAATGTTTTACTACATTCATTCATGTTTTAGGTTTTTAGCTTTCAAGACCTTTTATTTATGACTAGGGCTGTGATTTGCATTTAATTAAAAACTCAAAATATGTACTGAAATATGCATTTATTTTAGGTAAATATGTAAAAAAAATTGCAAAATATGTAATTAATAATGGGGCAAATAGGAAGAAATTTAATTTTGTAGTTGTAAAAATTTTACAATAAATGCTTTAAATAAAAAAATATTTAAAATTTTGCATTTCAAAAACAGAGTTAGAAGAAAAATCCAAAAAACCAGCTGGAAAAAACTTGTGATTATTCATGAAAAACTCAATAATTGCATGAATATGTAGCTAAATATATATATTTATAGCTTAACTATGTGAATACATGTAAGTAAATAAACTAAAATATGTGAAATAAAAGTGGTTTGAATCGATCCTAAACTCCTTGAAACAAGTAGTTGAGGGATCTTTGCAATATCAGGTTTCTCAAAAGATACTATGCAATTACATGGAAATCCCAGCCGTATAATTAATGGAATACATGTAGTGCTTAGTAATTTAACAGGATTTCATTGTAGGGTGAAACAGTCTACATTTTCATCACATTTATATATGTAAAATATAGATCCTCAGGGCTAATATTTTATTATTTCAAAAAATAAGTCCTGGGTGAGAAGTATAAGGGGCCGTTCAAATATTACGTAAGCACTTTTTTGGTCATTTTTAACCCCCCTTCCCCCCTTGTCAGCAAAGATAAGCAAACCTCTAACCCCCCCACCATAATTATGTAAGAAACTGCCGAACCTCCCCCCCCCCCGAAATTTTGACATCCCTTTTAGTTAGTACTGTTTTTTCTCCTTGAAAATTAGGTGACTTATTCAAGGAGCTGTCCTTTTTAAGGGTTCAAAAATGAGTCGAAACACTACTTTTCGGGGTTAAAATTTCAGTATGTTTGGGGGTCCCCAGAAAAAAAGCTTGCGTCAGATTTCCTACTTCAATTTTTTGTTAAATTTATTTTTAGTTGAGTTTTGAAATTATTTATGCAAGAAACAAGATATTTTCGAAAATTCAGTATCTTACGTATGCATTTTTCATATCCCCCCTCCCCCTAGTCAGGAAAAATAAGCAAAGAGCAAACCCCCTCCCCCCTTAGGTGCTTACGTAATATTTGAACGGCCCCTAAGCAATTTCATACGCCCAGTGTGGGAGAAAAAAGATAGAATAGCAGGAGTTTACATTAAAATTTTAATACTTCAACTTCACCCATTCAATTATTCTCATCATTGTAATAAGGTTTGATTCTCTGTCACTAACTTATGTTAGAAATATGTAATATAAAGCAGTGTCACTTTAATGTAACAAAGATCCATCAATATTAGTTTCGAAATTTTCCTTTTCCGAGATTTCCAAATTTGAATATCAACCCGCGCACCTCCGACCGATATGCGGGATCAGCAACGTGCTTTGAATGTTGAGTTGTCTTCTCTCTCTCGCAGGGAATCTCCCTTCCCGCTCTCGAGGCGGCGTCGCCATTGCTCCTGCTGCTTTCTCCCTCCGCTTTTTTTGAAAGTTGGTGCTGCAGCTTGTGCCTTGGCAGGTTTATGTCCGCCATGCATGTTTTGGAGAGTCGTTGTTTTCGGCTCGAGTGAGTGCGTATAGCCCAGGGATACAGACTTAATAAATCAGTTCGTGGCTCTTTTCAAGATTTGTACGTCGGGCTGATGGAATGCGTTTTTCTTTTGTGTCATCGACGGAGTATTCGTACACCTCCGTTAGAGGGTCGATTTTAATAATGGAAATTGTTAATTTTAAGGAAAATAATTCCCATTGATGACAGCTCTAGTACCAAATATGTCAACTTTACGAAACTGCTACTGGAAGTGAACGAAATTTGGCCATACATGACAAATATTAGCAGACGAATCTACGAATCTTGAACATTTTGTGCTGCTTGGGTAGTGTTGGGTTTTCTTTAGTGTTCGTTCGATCCGTAGCACACAAGTTTTGTGGTTGAGAAGATCACATTTAGCGTTGTATAGGATTACATTGTATTGTTTTTCTGATTTAAAGATGAGTTTTGTTAAGCAGGGGCCAACAATACGAATAACGCTACAACGATAGAAAAAATTATTTAATTTTACCACGGAGCCAAACTATAACTATTCAGTTTTCTCTAAAAGCTACAAAAATTATCCCATATCCATGCTGTAAGTAAAAAATTTTATCAAAGACTGATTTTTTTAAATATTATAGTGATGGCAAACATCTATAAGAAAATTTAAAAATTCAGGAATAACTCAACAAATAATTTAAGTTAAGATCCACAAAACGAGAAGAAATTGGTGCAAGAATCAATTGAAAATAGTGGGCCAATATTTTGTTAAAAGTATATTATAATTGAAGTTCAGAATATTAATCTAATCTCTCTATTCTAAAAAAAAGTTTTTGGTGAACGGTTTCCAGAGAAAGGCTTTTTAATTACTGAACCAAATGACACATATATGGTATCAAAATGTCCGAATTCTTTCCGGATTTCCGAGTAAGCCCTTCGATTTTTCAAAAAAATTCTTAATTTTAAAATATTTCCATTTTTTTAGATTTCGGATAAGGTCGCAGTTACAAAGCAAGAAACTATGAATTTTAAAACAATTGAAAATATATTTCACTGGTTTTTAACATTCAAATACATTAAATAATCATCTTTCTATTTATCACACTAATTTAAAAAATATATATTGGATTCTTTTTAACAATATTCATATTTTTGCTGTTCAAACGATTTTAATTATATTTAAAACTAATGTATAATTAATTTATCTTTTATTTTTAAATAATTAATTCATATTTAAATATTTATCTTTGTCGTTGTGGCAACCTAATCATTACTATATTTACAATAAAATATAAACTCGCTTTCAGAAATTTTGAACTTTTGCATTTA